>JAUKWC010040121.1:0-12932 GCA_032356245.1 Endocladia muricata | reverse complement strand
ACAGGGGCTGAGATCTACACATGTGAAAACACATGAGCAGATGCATGTGCGAAATTTAATCTCAAAAACACCATCTATCTGCCCTTGTATTTTCAAATGTGTACATCTCAGCCCCTGTCATCAGCGACACCACCCAAGTCCGAGTTTTCTTTACTTTCTGGGATGCCCATTTGCAGGCCCTCATCCCCTGCTTTCGGTCCTGCCGTTGGCGGTTATGACACTTGAAATGTCGGCAGACACTCTCCGCGTGTGCATGACTATAGAAGGGCCCCACTACCAGTGGTAGCTGCTAGCTGGCACTGGTGCTGCTCAGTTCATAACAGTTGCGAAGTAGTCTTTGATCTTGTTCTTCCCACCGAGCCTCCGTTTGTTCTGTTCTGCCTGCGGCGCAGATTTACATCGATGGCTCCGCCGGCTAGAAGGACGAGAAGGATTCTGCCAATGCAGCGATCTCGCAAGCGCACCCACGAGCAGCGGTAGGGAGAGGGTGATGCCCCGGCTTTGCCTTTCCCTGTGACTGCACCGATCTGCGAGGTTAATGCGACTCAGCGCCACCCGGCAGGCAGGTGAAAAGGGGTTCTGCCGCCCTACATAACCCCGGTGACGTCTGTGTTTGGTCCAGAAGGTGAACAAACCGATGGTGCCACTGTTCTGGCGACTCACAGTGCTACTAGGACTTCTTCCCTGAGGTCTTGACAAACCCGTCGGTGCACGTCAGTCTGCAACGGATGCGCGAAGAGATGCGTCTCGCTCTGCGGGGGGTCACGACAAGGGCGGAAGTAGCAAGACTCTGTGTTAGCTTCCGCTACTTGATGTCGATGGATCCGGACAAGGTCCCTAAAGTAGGCGGGTCCGAAGAAAGTCCCGCTGTGGTCCAATATACGAGTCGCAGAGAAGCCCTGATGGTGAAGATTCGTTTCGACAACAGCGAGTGTGAGTGAGAGACACTCTTGTGAGGAGCGAATGCGGTCTACAAAGTGGGCGAGAGAGAAGTCGGGATCCCTGAGGATAGAAACAATCCCGTCAACCGTGCGCGGGCCGGCAGTCCTCTCTACTTCGGCAGGAGAAACTGCGATAGATTGAATAAGGGGGTCGGTCTTACTTGTGGTCGATTCTGCAAAAGGGCCACACAGGGATGGGAGCAAAGGAAGCAGAGTGGCCGGAGCCTCATCAGAAAGGACGTTATCATCGTAGTGGACAGGAACTTCTGGGGCGGGTGAACCTTGCGGAGAAGTACGGACGAGCTCGGCCGGTTGGCGTGTTCGGAAGTGACACTGTTGCTCGTGTTTGGAAATGGAGTATGCGTCGGAAGACGAGTAGACGCAGTGCCAATACTTGCAACGCATATTGAGGGCTGGCAAGAATGGCTGCAAGGAGAAGAGGTGGCGGGAGGAGTGAGGGAACGAAGAGATAGGACGTTTTACACGGGTGGAGCTTTCTTCTTGTTTTGACTAAGTACAAGACGGTAGGTCTGATCGCGAGCACTCCCGCGTTCACAAAACCTAGTGCAGGTCTCGTGC
The DNA here is from genome assembly GCA_032356245.1 of Endocladia muricata. Taxonomy (NCBI): domain Eukaryota; phylum Rhodophyta; class Florideophyceae; order Gigartinales; family Endocladiaceae; genus Endocladia; species Endocladia muricata. The sequence continues at coordinate 11,412 of JAUKWC010040121.1, read as the reverse complement.
ACGCAGGAGTGGTCAAGCTGGAAGACAGGGCCTGCCATTCGACACGCACGCACGCTTTTGGCTGTGTCGACGAGAGAACATTTTGCATTCGCTCACGGGTACGGCAACGACAGGTGGGAATCGACAAGCAGTAGTATTGTCATATCCGTAATTGAAATATTTTCGAAATTTCGCACGGTCTAGGGTGTTTTCAATGCACGGCGGCGAGACTGTAGAACGCAAGAACCTGCCACACGGCCTATTTAAACCCTGGCGACACGGGATGCTACCATGTCAAATCTGCCAAGGTACCCTGCCGTCAAGAGAAAGTACGAAGCGACAGTTTTTCCCTGTGATGCAACGGCGTGCACAGGTAAGCAGCGCGAATTTGAAACGGTATTCGCAAGGGCGCGAAGGGTCTGAGCGGGATAGGAGGCGTCGTTGAAGAGTGGAGAGACGTGTGATGTACGATGCGATGCGGGGAGTGCGGGCTGCTGGAGGTGGAGACGGTGAGGGAGTGCAGGTGATGGTGGGGTGTGGTATACAAACTGGAAGGGATGGTGGTTGGGAGGGGTTGCGTCGTTGAAGAGTGGAAAGACGTGCGGTATGCGATGCGATGCAGGGAGTGAAGGCTGTTGGAGGTGGAGAGTGTGAGGGAGTGCGTGTGGTGGTGAGTTCTGGTATACAAGCTGGAAGGGGTGATGGGTGGGATGGAACGCGTCGTTGAAGTGTGGCGGGGCGCTCGGTGGTCAATGCGATGCGAGGAGTGCAAGATGTTGGGGGTGGAGAGCGTGAGGGAGTGCAAGTGATGCTAGGGCATGATAGTGAAAACGTAGATCCGTCCAAATACTGTAGAAGGGCTATTCATGTAGCAGTATAGAAATGCAGTAGAATGCGACCAGAGGTTTACCGCGCGCAGTGAACGTTCGGTTTAATTTCAGAAAGTACGCTGCGCAGTTGCACTTTACGCAGTTCTGAATGCAGCGAAACTGCATTCGAAACTGCGAAAAGTGCTGTTGTTGAGCAGTAAAACTAGGATTGGACTTCCACACGTCGCAGTACGCTGCGCAGTATAACTGCATCCTGGACTTTCACAGTCTGTAGCATATGAGCAATTATTACTAGAATCGGACTTCTACCGGGTGGACGTTCGAGTCTAGTAATACTAGACCCAGAAATGCAAAATGTGTATTAAACCGCGGGTACTACTAGACCTCGTACGGCACTCAGTGGACGTCGGCATCCATTTCCGGAAACACAGAGGGAGGGCTTTCGCAAACCACTATGGCGAGTGATACGCGTCGTGATCACTTTGTCAAATCTAGCTGGACCATTCACTGATTCGCACGATTCTAAATTTGTTTTCACTGATACTCACATCCATCCTGAGACTATCGAAGAGTTTCAGACAGTAGCACGGACATACTTGACGGTCTTACGATGTACTGTTCTAAAGTTCGAGACGGACGAACGAGACAACTCCCTATCGTCTACGTTGGTGTGAGCTCAGCAAAACTGTGCCCCACACATGCAGCTAATAGTTGAAGGGCACAAACGCATTATAGGTCGGCTCAGATGGTGCATTTCGAGACTTTCGCACCACTCACGGGGCTCATCTGCATCTGCCTGCACTCTCGACCCATGTCTCCTTTCAGAAGACTCTCTTGCAACCAATGAAGGGCAAGTGACTCTAAAGCAGAGCGCCTCTATACGAAAAGCTGGCGAAGAACCTATTTTGTACGAGGTTTAATCTTTGCGTGCCTCAGAACACATTGGATGCGCACACTGTACCATCAGGCCGATGAGATGACAAAACACACTGACTTACTCTATAAGGTCTCGACACGGATGCTTCTGTCATCATTGTTGTAGAACGCTCGGACTGTCACTACGATCATTTCCACTCGACAAATTTCTATACAGTGGTGCCAAAACACTTCTTTCCGGATACGCCCTCGCAATTCTTTCCGGCTGCACAATACATAACGACGTTCCACAAAACTATACATCTGTCTCAATCCGATTTGGTGTATGGTTTGTTGCTGATAAGGTGATCAGTAAAATATTTTTTTGCTGTGAGAGGCTGAACCTGAACTAGCATTCCAGTGTAGCTCATGACTTGACTATGGAGTCAAGTTTCTATACTAGAAAATTGGATCTCCCTTCCGAACGTGCTGTGTAGAAGCAATGTAGGAGCTCACAAGAAACTTTTCGACAAGTACTTGAAATCCCATCAAGGGAAGCTCGCAAATACCTAGTTCGTAGTCTGAATGCTTTTGCCGACAATATAGTTGACAAACTAGCGTTTTGATCCCCGCGGTATGGAATGCAACAATAACTGAGACGATGAATGGCTCATTGTATACTGATACACGAAGCTTTTCCATACTCTGATCTCATTTCTTACAGAAACAGTCAACCTTAAGCTGTGGACACCGCTACATGCATTTTCATCGGGGCAACTTCCTCTAACGTTCAGATGTATATACAGCTAGGGTGGAAACATGAGTGCGATCCCAGTGGGAACCAAAGTCGCCCGCAATTAGACCCTTCCTTGTATTTTGTACATAACTGCAGCAACACAAGCAAAACTACTATTGTATTTGCATGAATAGTTGTCACAGATTACAAAGCAGAAGGCTAGAAGTTCTTCCTTCTACATCCAATTTTTACGGCGCTTTTTCTGGGAAACAGCAGCTGAAATGTGTAGTGGTCGACCTTCCTGAGTACCCTTCGGAGCTTCAAATTGTCATTCGAAGCCACACGCATCGTGGCACGTATTCAATGGACTTATATGCAGAAGAACAAACATGGAGTTCTAGGATACCGAATGTGGCAAAGTAGTACACGCATCTACCATATATAGTAAGACATCCATACGGACTCATTTGTAGGGAATACGGTCACAGGCCTGGAGAAAACGCAATGTCCCAAATCAAGAGCAAAAGCTACCACCTCCTCGCATGTTGGAATATACGGACATGAAAGGGCAAAGTTGAAGGTTACTGAAGTGGTAAGTAGAGCGATACAAAGAGTGTTTGAATTAACAGCGAAATCGCCTTTTAGGGGCGCAAGTTTGCCGGCTGTGAATGATCGCAGAATTGCTTTACTTTGTTCGATGATGCCGAGAGTTCGTTCACAAGGAGTAGCAAGAACTCCTGTGTTTTATAGACTTTGTAATGTAGTAACTCTCTACATCTCCCAATGGAGTTTGGGCTTGACTCTTTAGTATTCTCAAGAATTCTATATAGACTATATTATCCTAACACGTAACCTGTGTTGTAATGTAGCCTGTAAAGGGAATCATACCAGGGTGAGTAATTTACTACACATATGTGTGCTGAGCCGAATCAGTAAATCACTTTCCGTTCTATTTCAACACTGGAAGAAAAGGGCTGCATCATGGCCGACCGTGTAGGCATCAGTAACTGGCCGTAGTCAGTCTGGAGCGAACGTCCTTAATATTTTTCAGCCTAAATGTGCATATCAACGTTGCCTTTGCCGTCGATTGAAATCTGGACTGTTTTATCACCGGTTCTCCCTTTCACTGTGGGTGGTGATATCCTGGACAGAATGACGTCTCCGATTTCGCTGCTGTAACCACACCACACAGCAGCGGCCTACACGCAATTAATCTTATATACATGCATGTACCTCTCGTTGCTATTCCTAATGCAGCACCAACCACTCATCGATGGTAGGATCGATGCACACCAGTTTCTACGGATGTCTGCTGTGATACCTTCCCTTCTAAACAGAGACTCAAGGTTTGCTATATTAGGAAATCTGAGCACCTGCTCTTCGTTCAGTTTAGTCGAACCCGCAACGTACGGAAAAAGTTCTTGCAGAAGCTCCAGTCTTTGTTGGGCATTTGGTTTCGGGTGTGGTCAAGATTTGCGAAGATATTGAAACGTTGGGGAGACGTGCACTGGCGCTTTTTATAGTTTCTATATGAAGCTCGCGGAGAACTCTCTTTGGACAGGGTGGAGGTGTAGATGAACTCAGCGTACTGTATGCGCAGTCAGAGTTAAAGTCCAACGAAGTTTGCGACCTCCCATTGCAGTATCATAGTAAGGGGTGAGATAATTTATACGTGCAACAGGTAGCACACTGATCATATGTACTACGTACTTTGCGTACCTTCTCGATGATCACTCGGTATAAGACAAGGCAAAATCTAATGCACAGCGGCAGTTCTAGCGCGTCTCAGCGTAACCTGTTAATTTTTGAAAGATCATACATAAACCTCACCTCTTGGAAAACAGCACAGTATAGTAGCGATACTGCACAATATCAACGAAAATATCTGGATTTCTACCATGGTAGGAGTGCTGACCAAAGAAGTGTTAGAACAGGGTCAAAGTTTAGTCCAGTGGGTTAGATATGAAAAGCTATGTTGAAAACCTGGATCTCGCCATGGCCACAGCCGAGGACAGGTATTTATATTTATTACTCCTGCTTTGTTTTGTATAAGGCTCATCATGTTTTATGGCAGGTCCTTACGTGATGCATCCTTACACTGTTCCTGTAAACTCGACAAATTCACCAGCCGTAAAATTTCTTGTCGGACCTTCATATGTTGGCTGATGGCACCGACTGATGGTTTTGTTCTGGATGTGCGACGAGCCGCTCGTAATTTACCCTCCGGAGGTAGATGCTGCAGGTTGGAAGTGATCGGCCCACAGGAAATACCATGTTCGGCAACATGAGCGGAACAAAATTGGGTCCGATTTCCAGATCTAGAGTGGAATCTTTCCTGAATCGGCACAATCGGGTGCCCACGAGCCCGCAACTGTCGCGAGGGGTCCATCAGTCCTGCATGTTTCAGCAGTCTCCACTTTTTCAGGTTACATGGATCTTCAAGTATACAGCCAATCGCTGCCGCTTTCCAAGAAATGTATTTTCACTGTAAAAGCAGATCAAGTCTTCATGACACGCACTCCGCCGATTCTGAGCATTCCTTTGTTATTGCCCAACCCGCGCTGCGGTTTCATGACGTGTTCCACATGCATCTATTCATAGTACGTTTTTTCCATTACGAACCCCACTTTGTACGAAGGAATCACTGCGGGATCCCCTCTACTGCAGGCTCCTTCAGGCCACCATAGAACTGCAGCAGGGTTTTCTGAGACACACGCTTTGTCAACGTTCCGGCTGCCTTTGGGCATTTACAAAAGAAGGCTCTACTCTTCAAAGATATCAGACGTTTCAGCCGTCTGTCGTCCTGCGCAAGAAAAAGAAGTACCAGTGCCAAACAGTTTGAACGTGGGCAGCTCTGCCTACAGGGAACAAGATCAGTGGATACGCAACGGTCAACGCTTTCTATCAAGTCAAGGACCGACGTGAGGGTTTCACTTGAAGACTGTTGCAGCGGAGCATCGCATTGATCGCGGTTGGCACAGGTGCGTTGCTGTTCTGTAACTGGGCATCTCGTGGAGCAGGGCAATCGCTGCAGTCCTCTTCGCAATCTTCTTTTTTCCTGAGGTGTAGCTGAGGGTGTTCTCCTGTGTGAAGAACATTTGCTCTCCAGGCAATGAGCGATAAGGCGTCCGATACGCCCCCGACTGAAGTACTGTCTGCACATGAAAGCCGTCAGGTCATTTCGGCTGCTGAGAGTGGAGGCGCGGACCACATCCACGAATTTGGAGATCTTGACCGCGTTGTTCATGTGGCACCGAGCGAGTCGAGTGCTATCGAAGAACTTGAACCTGTCGCACCAATAACCGTAAGAACAGAAAAAGCAAAGAATGAACGTTGGCGTCGCCTCGGACACCGCATGTTGCGTGAGCGGCACATGATGCAATACTTTTACAACGAGACACTGTACCGTACTGTTGGCATGCGCAAGGTGACCACGGAAGAGCTGTTCCTGGATCTGATCATAGTCGCGGCAGTGGCCTCGCTGGGGCATGAGTTGCGCGTGTCAGAGATTGGGTGGAAGTCCGTGGAAAAGTTTTTGCTTCTCTTCGCAGCCGTGTACCGCAGCTGGAGGCAGATTGTGTGGTTGTGGAATTTATGGGGAACTTGTCAAGATTTTGTCGAGAAGGTGGGCATCTATTTGACTTTTCTTTCGCTGACTGGGATCGCTCTTGGTGCACATGCAGCCTTCGAGGATAGTGCCCGATCTTACGTTGCGGTATCTGCGTTCTTGGCAACTGCCATACCGGCGAGTGGCAGTTTTTTTCTGGCGCGAACAGAGCGATTGCTGAGAAATCCTGCTAACCGCGTGAATCAATTGACGCTGATGGGGGCTGTTGAAATTGTGACAATCCTGCCGTACCTCATCGCTGCATTTGTTCCGACGCCTACGGCAACCAAAGCTATGTACTGGATTTCAGCTTTGTTGCAGGTAGTCATGAATCTGGTTCCTTTCCAAATCCACAAATGGGTCCACCGGCATATCCCTAATCACACGCGACTCGCTGTGAATATTGAGCTACTAGTGGAAAAATACGACATCCTGACGATGATATTCCTCGGGGAGACAATGATTGGGCTTCTCTTCGAGTCGTCATGTAAGCTGTCGCAGGTGCCTTAGCGTTCATCAATTTTGGCTTTCGCAGTCGTTGCTAACCCTTCTGCTCTGTCTGTGCCTCATGCTATGTCGTGCGTAATCATATTCAAAGCGGCTGTGTCTGAGGAGAATGCCAGAATTGGATATATTTATCTTTCCGCTGTTATGGCGACGGCAACACTATATTCATTGCAGACCTTTTATGTGCAAATTGACGGACCTATACAGAAAGGTGGCAGTCATGCACTTCGCCACAATGCTTATGCTGGGTTCGCCTGGACGTTTCTCCACATGCCCTATCACTTCTTCCTCATCTTGTTCGCGACGGGATTGAACATCAGCTTTCGTGACATAGCAGTTCCAACATCCCTTGAGGTTGTCGCCCATGCATTGGTGCGAGCTGGTGATGAGTCGGTGTCCTTTACTGACGGAAAGCCTGACTTTACGCAAAAATCTCGGTGGTTATTTTCGGTTGGTTGGGGCGGCTCAGTGATATGCTCGGCGGTTCTTGGTTCCCTGCATGTACCTGGTCCGCGCGCAGCAACCAAGAATGTGCGCATTGTTTTACGATGTCTAGTTGCCACAGCTCTGATGATAGGGCTGCCATTCACAAATCTTCCGCCGGTGTGGTTTCAAGGAGTCCTAGCGCTTACCTCCGTGACAATGTCCGTGATTGAGTTTGTCTTCGTTCAGATGGATCGGATTGGCTTTTTCCGATCGGAGCTCACTGTCTATAGAAGCACCGATGCGAGCGGAAGGAAGGTTGACTTTGTAGATGCATTTGGAGACACGTCATCATCAGATTCAGATTCAGATGACGAGCCTTCTGCGGAGGCCACGAGGAAATCTCCATTCATTAGTGCGCCGTTCATCAGCGGAGTCGATTTGGAAACGGGCATAGGCACAATGCCTGTAGATCAAGTTGAAGACGCTTTGAAGCAAAGGTTGACCAAGGGTCATCGGCAGCGAATGGCAGTTGTCAAACCGAGCAAAAGATATGGGGACGGGACGTCACTGCCTATTCGGTAGGATACGAGGTGTCTTGAGCCATGGGGTGAGGAGCGAGCGGGACTAAACTTTTGTTTATACGCCAGGTGAAGGCTGGTGACTATAAGTGATCATTTGACTGCGCCACAACATAATTACTTGCTGCCGTTCCAACTTACATCTCCTGCATTTTCCGCTTGCGACAGGTCTTCCATTTGTATTGGAAAGTTCAAGGGTTATCTTGTCAAAGCGATTATGGTTCTTACGTCGAACCAGTGATTGTTAAGACGACTGTAGTGTGCAGTCTGTCGAATTATGAGGCTGTGGTCATTAGAATGTCGACTAGGTCTGTCATCGCGGCAACATAGTAGACAGATGAGTTGGTAAGGAAGAAAATGTGACGTGAGAATCGCTTGTAGGTGAAAAGAGTCTTTTTGTTTTCTTTACTACAGTGCGATATTACTTCGTATCGAGGTTCAAGGGAGACGCCTTCTGTGAGCCAGTGATGAGGCTAGGAGAAGTGTGTAGAGATTGTAAAGCAACTTGAGGTCGACTACTTTTGTAAACAATCTACATGATAACTAGATAGAGCACTGCCCAATGTAGCAGGCATTTTTGGTCGGACTAGCATCAAAACAGGCCTGCAGACTTGACAAGAAAGAGTAGACTCGAAAATCTGATCCAACTGCTAACACTTAAAGTTTTCCTACTGATGTGCTTGTGTCCGGACGACTACCGGGGGGATCGATTCCGGCGGCCATAGCTCTGGAATATGTCGTGCTACCTTAGGAATCCGCACCTTCGAAAGACAAACCACTCAGAACATACCGAGTCCTGCACAGACGTAAAGATTGATCGATTTTGTTGGATGGGTCATTGCTGCCTAGACCGGAGCCGGAGAATATTCTGATATGCTATTTTTTGAGACAAATAGGGTATGTCGAACTCAACATGAAATTGGTGCACATATTGGCGGGAAACCCTTTCTCTGGGAGTTAGCTGCCACCCCTTCACTCGCCGTGTCTTGACTCTGAAGCGAATTTGATTTTTGGTAGTGTTGCGTTGAAGTCTACTCGTCCACACCAGCATCCAAAAGTACTTTCCTGTTGGTTCACACTCTCCTCCTCTAAGCGTGAATTCCACTATTCGTCATGGATGCCGTGAGTCAGGAAGAGCGCATTATCAATGAAGAGTACAAGATATGGAAGAAAAACACTCCTTTCCTTTACGACCTGGTCATTACCAAGGCTCTTGAATGGCCTTCTCTTACTTGCCAATGGCTGCCGGTAAGCTTTTGCACAAATTTCATTCCTCATGAGCCGTGGCACTTTGAGATCGGAGCTGACTCTTTGCTTTGGTACGATGCCTGTGTTCTCTCGACGTGCTGCCCCACAGTACAAGCGAGAGAAAACTTCTGGAGACTACTCAGTCGAAAAGCTGATTCTCGGCACGCACACATCTGATGGCGAGCAAAATCATTTAATGATAGCGGAGGCACGCATTCCCAATGACAATGCGGAGATTGACGGAAGCAAGTACAGTGACCGCGAAACCGGTATGTGTTTTGTGCTTGTTCAGTTCCTAGTGCGCGTAAATACCTGTGCGGATTGAGCGTATATGCTGTTATTGTTGGGCGGAATACTAATCAGAGTGGGTCCCTCCGTGCGCATATTACGCTTTGCATTTTCACTGTTTGAATCGCAGACGAGCAGGGTGGCTACAAGACTGGGCAGCAGGGAAAAATTGAGGTTATCCAGCGTATCAATCATGATGGAGAGGTTAATCGCGCACGATACATGCCGCAAAATCCGTTCCTGATTGCGACGAAGACGATTGTAAGTTGGCGAACACGATTTGTCGAACGGTATTCTTTTCTTTGTGCGGCTTTATTGAACAAGGCGCTTCTGACAGCAGGTGATTGTGTTTTTGTTTACTATGCTTCACAAATTTCTAGCAATCGGACCTGTTTTTGTTCGACACATCCCGGCACCACCTCAAGCCTCCGTCAGACGGTAAATGCAGCCCCCAGTTGCGGTTGCGTGGTCACAAGAAGGAGGGTTATGGAGTGGCTTGGTCTACGCGTGATTCGGGCAAGCTTGTGTCCGGCGCGGAAGACAAGCTGGTGTGTATGTGGGATGTCAGTTCAGTGAACATCCGGGGTGGTGGATTTGTTGACCCTATAGGTACTTGGGAAGGCCACACGGATGTGGTCGAAGATGTAGCATGGCATGAGTTCCACAAGTCTGTTTTTGCATCTGTAGGAGATGATCGCAAGCTACTGATATGGGACTCGCGAGAGAGGGACCGTAAGAAGGCGCTGCACAAAATCGACGCGCACAAGTCTGAGGTTAATTGCGTGAGCTTTAATCCTTTCTCTGAGTTTGTTCTTGCGACTGGCTCCTCCGACAGGACTGTTGCGTTATGGGACATGAGAAATTTGTCTCTCAAGGTGCATTCCTTTGAGAACCACGCAGACGAAATTCTGCAAGTTGAATGGAGTCCCTTTAGCGAGGCTATCCTAGCGTCAGGCAGTGCGGATAGGCGTATCAACATGTGGAATTTGGCGAAAATTGGCGAGGAGCAAGACCCTGAGGATGCCGAAGACGGTCCTCCGGAATTACTCTTCATCCATGGGGGACACACAAACAAAGTGTCAGACTTTTCATGGAATGCAAACGAGCCGTGGGTCATCAGCTCCGTAGCAGAGGATAACATCTTGCAGATTTGGTCGATGGCTGAGCATATCTACGGAGATGACATTGGTGACATTGGTGAGGAAGAGGAAAAGCCTGAAACGGACAAGCCAATGACTGATGTGGAGAAGAAGTTGCTAGAAAAGCCGGTAACAGACGATGATCTCGAGTAGACATGCGATTGCTTGCGCTTAACTCTCTTGACTTTAGGTTTCTTTCGGACAGTCATGAAATTGCATTGGCAATTCGAGTTCTCCATGTACCTCGAGATCTGCATCTGCGCCTAATCTACATTTACAACAATTACGATCGGAGAAAGTACCAATTCAGGGACAGGCTAGGCTGGGACTAGGCCGACGAAGTCGGCAAGGTTTGTTTTAATGACTCTTTATACTGCGTCGCAAAGGAGTAGACAAGCTTCTTGGGTACCTTGACCGCCGCCGACACGCTTCTTGCCACTGCACTCACTGGCAAACCTTCGCGAACCAAAGCCTCTGTCAAAGCCACCACATTAACGGTCGCATTCGAATATGCTCCCAAATTATCGCGCTCGACCACCCGCTCCGGCAACGGTCCCAGCACAATTGTAAATTCCCCCCGGGGCTCCACCCCCTTCTCAAACCACATGCACGCCTCCTCCACGCTCGCAAAGCGCAGAAACTGCTCGTATTTTTTCGTCACCTCACGCGCCAAACACACCTCCCTTTCCGCGCCTCGCAGCTCCCCGAGCGTTCCCACCACACGCATGGGCGCCTCATACATCACCACGCTTCCTTGCGCCGCATTCACACGCTCCAACGCCTCCCGCCGCTCCCTTCCCGTCCGCGGTAGAAAGCCGACAAACGAAAATTCCCGCATTTCCAACCCAGCACCCACCAACGCCACCAACGCCGCACAGGCACCTGGTACAGGCACGACACGCACTCCCTCTGCCGCCGCAGCCTTGACCAGCTCCCTTCCGGGATCCGAGACGCAGGGAGTCCCGGCGTCGCTCACCAAGGCCACAGAGGCGCCTTCATGTAGACGGGCGAGCAACTGGGGAAGGCGCGAGCGCCAATTGTGGGCGTGGAATGAGAGAAGAGGGGGGACGGAGGGAAGCGACGCAGAACGAAAGAGGGCGCGTGTGACGCGAGTGTCCTCGGCGGCAACAAGGTCAGCAGTGGAAAGGAGAGAACGAGCGCGTGGGGTGAGGTCGTGGATGTGACCGATGGGGGTGGCGATGAGATACAGATGGCCGGG
>JAUKWC010040110.1:0-12939 GCA_032356245.1 Endocladia muricata | reverse complement strand
GAAAGGCGGACGGGGGGGAGTTGAAATTCGACGAGAAAAAGGCAAAGTTTGTGCTGCGCAAGGGGGGAGGGGACGGCAAGGCTCTCGGGAAGATTGCGTTGAATCTGGCCGATTACGTGCGCGGGACGACGAGTACGGTGTTTGCAGATATGAAGCTGTCGAATGGGGCTGTGATTGTGACAAAGATTGAGGCGACGATGCTGAGTATGGGGAAGAAGAAGAAGAAGAATGGGTCCAAAGGATCGGAGGCGTGTTCGGAAATGACTGACACAGGCAGTCTGGATGACTCCTTGTTTGGCGATGATGATAAGGACCTGGGCGATTTGGAGATTGAGGCAACATCGTCACCGAATGGCGAGCTGCCGACCTTGTCGCAAAAGACCCCCAAGGCAGGCAATCTGTCGACCATGAGCCCGATCTCGTCGTTGGCGTCGTCGTCAAACATATCGTTGCCGGCAAGTCACTCGGCGGAGAAGGGTGCAAAGGAGGAGACGGGTGGAAGCGCAATTGTCGCGCCTGCACCTCAAATAGCACCGCCCCTTGCTTCTTTGGTGTCAAAGCAGAGCGAATCAGACAAGTCGAGGGCGATACTCATGAAGAAGGACGAAGAGTTGAAGGAAAGCCCGTCGTTGAGAAACAAGTTCAAGTTGAAAAGGAAGGGAAGGAAAGAGAAGGATGAGGGCGGTGGGGAGAGTCAATCAAAACTCTCGCGTGCGGCGGAGGCAAGCGCAGAAATAGCAAGGCTCAAAGCTTGTGTGGATTCTCTGCAGAAAGAAAACGCCAAGCTGAAGAAAGCAAAGCTAGCGGCGATGGAGGAAATTGAAGCGCTCCGAGCTGATTTGGAGGCATGCGAGCAAGCTTTGGAGGAGGCCAACCAAGGCGAGGAGGGGGGCGTGCTTCCGGTTGGGGCAACTTTGGATATGTCCAACACTTTGCGGGAAAAGGACAAGAAACTGGCCGAACTGCACGACCGAAATGATGCCCTGCTCGAGCAACTCGAGGAATTCCAACAAGGCAATGAAGACGGTACCGATGAAGCTGGGACACTGATTATTCAGACGTTGAAATCAAAAATCGAAGACCTCGAGACTGCCCTTCGTCGGGAGCCGCAGTATTTGGACGTCGTGAATGAACTAAAGGTCACGAAAGTAACTCTTGCCCTTGCAAACATGGAAAGAGAGCAAGCTGAATTTGCATTGCAATCAGCTTTGCAATCAGCGAGACGGGGAGGCTAGTGATTTGGATCTCACGGTTTGGTTTCAGCCTTTTGAGTCACGACATGAGATTTATTGCAGACCGCACTTCTTTAAATTTGAACAAGAGTTTCTGTGTCTAGTGGTTGTGTTGAATCTGTTCCTATTGTATGGTAGAGGGTTAAGTGGGTTTAGTCTTTACATCAATCGTATAGCATACCTCAGTCCGCCGATCGCCAATAACTCGAGAGCTTCACGCGGGTGGATGTGCGTGATTCCAATTCGTGATTGCAGTACTTGTCCAGCGGTTGTTCGGACATCGTCCTCATCAGACTTTGCAACAGAACGGAGGGCCTCCAAAACCTCCTCTTGCTCCTGCTTTGGCGGCACAGATGGTAAAAGTACCCTAGTCGAAGCCATTTGCAGGATCTTGCCACATTGGGAGGAAGCTGGCAAAAATCGCGACGGGTTCCCCGACACAGTCGTGAAGGTTGATACGAATGTTTGAGCATCAAACGCCACCTGCCGTGCCATTCTGGCACAGCTAGCTGGGACCAAGTAAGAGTTGGCCGGTGATGCAACGGCCATGGCGTTTCGGCTTCCCCCAGCAAACGTTTGCAAAACGACTTCGTCGAAGAAAAACCTATCGAGATCGCTAGCAATGGGTCGCCACATCATCGATGCGGTCTTCCGACATGGTACACCTCGATTGAGAGCTAATAGCGCGCCTTCAAGCGATGTCAATGGGTTTACGAGCGACTCGGAGAGATCATGCGTCAGTACCACGGCTGCGTCGGGCGCTGCAATTTCTCCAAAGCGAGCCTGGTCCATATATCCCGTCTTGACTGCGTCTTTGAACGCGTCCGCAATAGCACTACTGAGATGTACAGAATTGGAACTTTGTAGTTTTCGCAAGCGGCCAATCTCATCCTCATAGAACCCACGACCCAGGTACTGCTCCAGTGTGACGTAAAAGTGATCAACCGCTCGATCCTCCAATGCATCTGCAATTAACCCTGCGCAGAATGACGCCCGACTGCTCCGTTCAATTTGAGGTGTGGTTGGGCAATTTTCGTCGAGAACGTCTATCTCTTCTTTCAAACGTGCTCGCATAGACTGCAGTAGAGGAAGTTCCGTCAACTTCAAAAAAGTTGCAACACGCTCCTTGCTCTCCAGGGAACGGCATTTTTGACTTGCGTTGCCGACTTGGTCGATAATATCCTGGCATGCAACTTCTAAATCATTACGAGACAATTCTGTCTTCCCTGGGCGTGCAATTTCTTCCCCTTCGTCCTGCATCTGATCCTCTACAGGAACTAGGACGCAAACTAGGAAACGATCAACTTCTGCATCAGTCAAGCGCAGTTCTGAACTTGCCCACGTCGTCAAGAACGATTCGTTCATACTCAGCACATGCAGAGACGACAGAAAGGGAGTGGAATTAGTAGCCTCATCGCCATTGTCTTCCACTCGGAGCACGCCCGACACTAATTTGGCATCAAACTGTTTTGCAATCTCTGCCGCATGCGCAATGAGAACGTCTGCATCGGCATCATTTGTCGAAGTTCTCAACGCCAGTTCACAATCATAAGCAATCTTCTCTGCAAAAACCCGGCAAAAACCCTCTGCAAACTTCACATCTGCAGTCTTGGGTCCCTCGATGGCTACCTTTGCCAGAAAGGGAGTGGCTTCGCGAATGCGCTCGAGAGCAAACTCGGCTGCCCATTCCGGACGATCAAACCTCGACGTCCGACTCGGCGCAGCAGGCCCTGCCCCCGTGTCTGTGCCACCGCCAGACTCGATGCGCAATGACTCGAGAAAATGGTACTTGAAGCGCGCAAGAGGTGCACGCAAGATGGCGGCCACCGCCCAGGAATCCGACAAAGCTCTTTGCCACCGCGTGCGTTCTGGTACATAGTCGCCCTGACTCGCGACGCGCTGCAACTGACCAAGCTGCTTGCTGTAAAAGTTGACCGAGTCTATGACGCCGTCGTCAGTCCCCGGAACAGGAACTTTCATCGGCCAGCCAAACTTGCGAAACTCATTGTCAAGTACATTGACAAACACAGCCCGCGCTTTGATGACCGCATCCACAGCGCGATTCTCAATCGACAAGATGATGCGCTGATTCGTGGCCTTGTCCTCCCCAAACAAAAGCTTGCTCCCTTTCCTCCGCACCGCATCCACCATTGCAATCAAATCGCCAATGTTGGCCGCCACCGAGTCCATCTCCGCCAAACTGCCATCCCTCTGATGCATTGCCAGCGGCCTCAACGCGCGCACGTACGCATCCGCAATTCCCCTGCACGCGGCGACAGCATTTGCATCTGCGCGCGCCTCGTCGAGCTCCTGAAACGCCTGCAGCACTTTGTTCAGCTCCCGCCTCCGTTCCTCATGCTCAAACAGGGCGGCCGTCGCTCGTGCGCGGATCTCCTCGAGACGGGCGCGGGCGTCGACAAGGGACTGCCGAGCGGCGTCGCGCAGCGACATGTCCGCCTTGAGAGCGGCGCGAGGGGCGGCCTCGGCACGCTGAGCGTCGCATTGGGCGGCGAGGCGGCGGACCTGGCGGAGCGTGTCGGTGTCGCGAATCTCCGAGGCGAGAAAGGCGTCCGTGCTGCCGGCGGCAAGTAGCCGCGCGCCGAGATCGTGCTCGGTGGTGGAGAGAAGCATTGGTTGAGGGGGGGAAAGTCACGGAGGGCGACGCATCGGATGACGGGGAGGGAAGGAGAAGGCAAAAGATCGGGGAGGGAGGGGTGAAGAAGTGGGGTGGAGAGGTGGGGGTGAAGAAGGAGGTGAAAACGGGTGTAGCAAAGAAGGGAAGAAGGGGCAGCAGTCGGACCGGGTCTGCCCGAGCGAGAGGGGAAGTGACGGAGGGGTGAGGGAGAAAGTAAGAGTCCAACAGAAGACCGCAAACGCACCGACGTTGGCTACGGACCATGTGGGTACCGGTTGGCACGTGTCTAGTGTGTTGTGGGGTGCGGGAGAAAGCGGCAGCTGATACATACACGTGTACACGCGTATTCACGAAAACACAACAACAAGTCCTCGTAACGTTTTCATTGCCTGATCCATCTTTCGTCGGAGAACAGAAGCGATGTCTTCTCGTTTTCACGACATGACGTGCTGTCTGCACACTCAAGTCTACTGCTTTGCATTCCTATGTACGCCTGCTCCCCCTTCTCCTCACAACACGAGCCCGCCGGTCAACTCACACCACACACTACCTGCCGAGATCGCACCGGCACCAGCCAAGCTGCCTTGTTCGACATCTGCGCGCACCAGCTGATGTTGCTACAACAACCCAAACGACGGCCAGCGCCAGGCGACTCACCCTCATGCCGTGGTAGCATCTGGAAGACGTGTGCGGGGGCGAGAGGGGCGTCCAGATGCGCCGCCCACCACCCTACTCTCAACGTGACCAGCATCGGGGTGAACGATGTGCAAAAGTTGACACCGTCAGTAACACTCTACGACCCCTTTTCAGTCTGCAGCCGCGACTGGTAGTGCGCACCGAGTGAGGGGACGAGAGCCGCGTACACTTTGCGCGTCTGCAACCCCGACAGCAGCCCATACGCCGGCAGGTGCGCAACACTCCAACTCATCATGCCGCATCCTCCGTCCACTGCGTAGCAACGTGGCCGACCAGCACAGCCACCAACACCCTTGCATCACCACCCGGCAGCTGCCCCTCTCGCCCTACGAGTAGCGCACACTCGACTCCACCACGCGATCACTCAAAGTCGGTCGAACACTGCCCCGACCCGGCAGCGCCACCCTTGCACGCCCCCTGATCAGTGCCACTGGCACCGGCCCAAAGTCATCCGAGTCCTCGCACTCCTGCCCGGTCTCCGCCCCTCGCCCATCGGCCTGCACCCACACAAATCCGTACGGTACCACACTTGTTGGAAGGTCCCTCTCGCGTCGCATCGACCGTGCGCGAGCGGATGCGGGCGCGCGTTGCACATGTTGCACATAGTCTCCAGGAAGCCCGATCACGCGGCGCAGTAACGTGCGGCTGCCGTCGTGTTGGGACATGGTCACGATCTCGCCGCGCTGCAGGGCGTGTGCGCGCACTCGGCGTTGCACAATCACCGTCGTGCCGGGCGGTACGGCCGGCGCCATACTGCATGTCCGCTCATAGTGGGCGCTCACGACCGTATCGGAAACGAGTATAGCCACAGGAGCCCAGGTGAGAACAGAGATTAACCGGGTACTCATTGCGCATTTTCTCTAAAGGGAGGGGCGTTGATGGACCCCACCGCCCGTTGAATCAAGACCCTTTTTTTTTTTTGCGAAAGTTGCGGCACTCTCCCAAACAAGTTGTGTGGACGGTTTTTCTTTCAAAGCCTGCTCGCTTCTCAAGAGCGTCGCCAGTTAGTGCTGTGTGTACTCGTAGATGAGGACTGGTGCGTTCTCAATCTACGAGATAGACGCTGTATTGACGCTAGCTAGTTTGCATGCTGCGTGACGGGATACGTTTCCCCCAACGTCTACAGACGGTTGGAAAACTACCAACAAACAGTCCAACGATTCATTCTGCAGCATCTCTTGCTCCTTTCACATTCAAACTTTACATACAACCGAACAAGACAGAATGTTGGAGAGGATGTCTATTCTATGCCTAGCGGCGTCAGAAACTGTGCAATATCGATAAACCGATACGCGTTTGCATCAAACACTCTGTCCACACGCCCTAATAAGTCCTCGTAAAGAGCGAGATCTATCAGTGACAATGGGTTCTTCTTGTCCTCATGTTCTGCCACCATGTCCCATCGTCCAGGAGCATCCATCACAAAGTGCAGATACCGAAGCTGCTTATAGAGCCATGCTTCGTCTACGGCACGTTTCGCCAATGCTCCATTTCCTCCCAGTGCAATATTCCGCGTTTCCCGTTTGCGACTCCCGTCATCCCCATTCAGCACTAGCGGCGTAGTGTAGTATTTCTGCATCCATGCTCGCAGAGTGAGGGTAACAATATTGGCGAGATTCGCATCTGGAAAGCGTGTCTTACACTTGCAGCAGTCCAATCCAGTGGATTCAAGCTTCCCAGATTTCTGGTAGAGCACCCCACGAAATTCACTGATGGTCGCGCACCGCAGGCAGCTTGCGAGTAGCGGATCGACGTCGTGGTATTTTTCACTAATGGATTGGGGGCCAAGCGCGAGGTAATTCCCATTCGAGTCCTCATCGTTGTACGTCTTGCGTTCATACCGACGCCCATCCAGACCTAGAGATACTGCAATACGGCTAGCTTCGATATTCTCGATTGGCTCGCATAGACGCATGATGGGCGGGAGCACCTGGTTCTCGAGGTAATACTTCACGTCAATCACAAGCTTCCCCTCTGACGCAATGACTTCCTCTGGATGATACGAGCGTTCAGCAATCCCCTTCGCAGATCTCGGGGCTTCACTCCCTTCGTCGGAATGCCGGCAAACCACATACTTGATGTAATCCCCCGGCTTGATATTCTTCTTATGTTTGTTGATCAAACGAAGCGCGACAGTAACGTGGGGAAGACCACTGCCGTCAGGATATTCTTGTGGACGTTTCGTCAAGCTCCTCGTGATGACATATTTGGATAAAGACACGTGGTTATTGTTCACCTTCTCAGAAAGCTCAGATAAAAACGTAACAACATTCCCAACTGCGTCATCAATGTTCGCGACTTGGCCGCGGAATATCTCCGACAAGAAATGCTCGGACGCATCATGAGAAAGATCGCACCAGTCATGACGAACCAAATCAAGACCCTTAACTTCCCGAATTAACTTGTCAGGGTTACTTGGGTCGATTACCTTCAATGCAGCGTATTTCTTCTTCTTCAGAAGCAGCATTTTCTGATAGATCGCGTCAATCTCGATTTCAAGGGTGCGATACTTCCGATTCACATCACGCTTCAGTTCTGCTCCCAACTTTCGAACTCGGTTGATGTCCTCAAGTCCAGTATACACGAAAAGGGAATCTGTGTCTCCGTATATGACCTGAGCGTTAAACGAATCACGAGCAAGGTCCACTGTTTTTTGCAGAGTATCGCGTCCCTGGAATGTAACCATCTCGGCAAGAGGTCTTGCAAAAAAGCGGCTTCCCTCAAAACCAAGACATCCATATATAGAGTTTGCAGTCAGTTTTATAGCCAACTGACGAATGTCAAGCTGTTGCGCTCGCAAAGTTTCCTTTCTTTCTCGCTGCCTCTCCTCTTTCAAAAGCCTTTTCACTTGCTTCCTCTGTTCCACGAGTCGGCGCAAGACTCGCGGTAGCACACCCTCCACGAGACTTTTGCTAGGCAGGGCCATACCAACTTCACCACTTGTTTGCTGAGCAACTGCTGCGGGCGAGACTTCTTTACCGTCAACACCATCATCACTCCGCCCGAGCTTTAAGGTCGTGAAACATATGTTAAACTCTTGGATGATAGATGGGTACAGTGAATTAAAATCAAGCTGAAGCACGTAGCGGTCATAAAATCCCTTCTTTGGCTCCAGCACCAGTCCGCCGGCATACTGGGGCTTCCGGCGCGCACTTTTAGTCTTTGTCGAGGCAACTGAGGTCTTAGGGGTATCAGGTCCCACCCTATAACCTCCATTATTTCCTTCCTGATTGCCTGAGGCGACACCTGCGTTGGCAACTGCATGAGGTTCCTGAAGCTGCTCTAGTTTGCCCCGCTCATTCTTCGTGAGCTTGTCCGGAATAAGCAGCTTTACGGACACATCACCAGCCTTGCTGGCAGCTCCTGCCTTCTTGGATCCGATTTGTCGGAACTCATGGTTTAGCAGGTACTCGATCCGTCCGGCACGAGCGCCTCGCAAAGTGTGCGACCAGAAGTTTCCGCTGATGCAAGTCAACTGCATGCTCAGAGGCAAAACGCTGAGATGCGCAGCGAGACGTCCGGCCGTGCGTGCTTCTGTCGAGCACTCTGAAAGTAGGCGACAGAGCGATTCTGTCGATTCATATGCCCGTGGCACTGCCGAGACATCTGTGCTCGGTGGGAGCGCATACGGCGAACCTTCTGATACATTAAGAAGTTTGGATAAAGATGTCAGTGAGTAGTCTTTCTCTCGCATGAGGAGCTCCTTCGCGTACGCATAGGTGTCAACGACGAGCCTTCCAGCCACAGCTTCAGACTTAAACCATGACGAACTGGCGTTGTTCTTTACGACCTGATTCAAATCACGCCGCTGCACAAGACGTCCGAGGCGGCTCCAGTCTCTTGAACGTCTTGCATTCATGCGTGCAATCAACACATCCAGCCCAAAGCCCATGAGGTCGTGACCTAGAAGTACATCTGGGTCGATACGCAATAATTTCGTAAGAAAATTGTTCAACAGAGCCGGTTCGTTAGGAACCACCTCGACAGCCCCGCCCCTGGCAAGAGCTGACCTGACACGGTCAGAGAAACCAAAAGGCATGCTTTGACCATCGGGAGGTCGAGTCAAGACAAAATCGCGAGTCCCGATGGACCCGCCTGGTTCTAACGTTCCCTCACGAAGAGGACCACTAAGAGCAACTTCCCGGATGAAGACACCCGCGAGCATAACAATCTCATGGGCACCGCTCTTCGGGTTCAAAACGGTCTTCACGTTGACGCAAAGAGCCGACACCGTCGGGGCTTCCTTGTTTGCCCAATCTACGGCCAGGGAAAGATCGCTTGGAGTTGGGATGACAAGCCCAAACTTTGCATGCGAGAGTCTCTTCGTCATCGGGACTGCGTTCTTGAGACGAATCCATCCCGGGCCTTTCAGCTTCCGTTTCATGCAGAGCTCCTCTGATGCAGGCGTCTTTGTACCAAAAACACGGCTGAAACATGCGCCGCGGGAGTCCGGGTACAACCTGCACGCATTTGCATAAGGGAACTTCACTTTGAGATATTCTGTTGGATCTCGTGGTGCATCCCCATCTCCAAAGGGACAAACACGGACTGTCTTTTTTGCTTTAACGCCTAATGGAAGGCTTGAGTTGGGGTGCTGATTACTCCCAAAATGAGAAGACTTTCCACTTCCTTTCCCAAGTAAAATAGCTGTGATCTCAGAATGAACATCGGGAACAATCTTGACCACTTGTTTTGAGACGCGGCCATTCGAATCAAGCTTGTGCTTCCTCGGCAACACGTATATCGAGCGCTCAATCCCTCCAATCTCCACACACACACTCGAATAGACCCCGCTGTCCAGGGTCCCGACCGGCACTTTTCCGAAAAGATACAGGTGCTGCCCGCCATTAACGCGAACCTCGTGGGCATCCGTCCAAAACATCATAACGTCTCCATTCGGCTGGCGCGCCATAGGGGCATTAGGGTCCACATAGGCAGTAGAAGTGACAGGAGCCAAACTACCAGCAGGCTTCGGCGGATTCTGAACCTGCTGCAAAACCGGCCTACATTTCTGCGCCCGGCTCTGTACAGCAGCATCTGCGGCGGCCACAAGCGCATCGGCGTCCATAGAGTCCTCCAGAAACGCTTCCGGCATGGGACTGATTTTCGACAATGGCTCAGCTCTCGCTTTCTCGACAGCCAACGCTGGGGGTGCATGCAACGAAGGTGGCGGAGCGTCATACTCGTCCCCTTCCTCGGCCATCCGCACCGCATCGTCTGTCATCATTGGGTCAAGTACTTGTGCCGGCGCAGGTTCAACAGGTGTGTCGAACAGCATGTCCCCAATGGCCCGTTGTACAGCGTTCTTCTTCTTCCTACGCGCGGCACGGGATGTCTTGAAGTGCCGGTCGAGATCCGCATCGAGCATACCAACATCGAGGACTGGTTTCACCGGGTCACGTTCGTCGATACTCTCCCTCACCCCCGGCGCGGCGCTCTGAAACGCGTTGAAAAACGCACTGGCCACCCTTTTCGTGGGCTGGGACGGCGCTTTGACGCGCTGCTTTCCCCGCTTGCGCTTACGGCTATCACGAAGACCTGCTTTGACCACACTGAGCTCATCCTCCATCTCAAACTCGCGCTCCATGGCGAGCTCATCATCCTCATCATCCAGAGCAGGATCATCGTCGGCAGCGTCAATAAAGTCGCGTGCCTCCTTGCGCTTACGCGCGGCAATGGCGGCGTAGGTCTGCTCATCGACAGTCTCGTAGACGTCGGCCTCCTCGTGCAGTTGGTAGTCGTCTAGACGAGAGACGCCGCCACTCGCTTTGCGCTTGGCAAGGTCGGCAAGGGCGGAGGCGGCGCCGGAGACGGCTGTGGTACGATTGCTACGGCGCATCGCGGTCGAGAATGTGCGTGGGGAGGGATGGAAGACTGAAGAAGCGCACAAGTCAGGACCTCAGTCTTCAAGGCAATTCGACGTGGTCGTCGAGAAGATGGATGTGCGTGTACGGATCAAGTGGGCGGGTCGAGCAACGAGGAGGTTGGCGACTGTGGGTGCTTGTTTGCGGCCATGGAGTCAGCATTGTGGGTAGGACGACCGTTCGCGTTACGGGTCGATGTGGAGCGCTTCGCGCCAAAACTTGCCGCCAAAACTGCAAAGTTGCAGACCAGATCTCAACCGTTCTGTACCAGTTTCAATCCCCTTTCTGTAGGGTTCCAACTCATACCTGACGGACGGTATTGGCCGATTTTGTACTACTGTAAATGTTCCAAACTTCCCCACGGCCACCTTGCCCATCCTCCGCGACCTCGCATGACCCCAATCTGCCCCTCTTCGTTTACAGTTCGAATATCCCCCACTCTCTTCATCCACTGAACGCGTCTGTGAAAAACGCATCTCTACACTAGGAATGCTTTGACCGCACCCGACAAACGTTTGCGCTTGCGACCTTCGAGCATTTGGATGTCAAGTTGACGGCATACGCCACAGTTACTTGAAGTCTCTTCAGCAGGGCGAAATTGTACGATTTCGTCGTCCGGGAGGGCTACCATTACGAAGCAGGATGACGGGGTGCATATGAATGCATGCAGCCAATACATCTGCGTGAATGAAAGTCCAATAATATCAATTATCGACAAGCACTCTCTTTCTATCCCTTCTACTAAACACGAGAAACCAAGATGCTACCTCAGCAAACAAAAGCCATCTCTGACACACGCACAAAAAAATTTAATCGCGACACTCAGTCTCTACAAGTACACTGTACATTCGGTTGTTTCAACTCAATCTTCCTTCTTCTCAGCAAACCGATTCTCAAATCTAGTCCTCCTCCCCACCTTCTTCTTGGATCCCTTCGACGGCTCACCGGTGTACACTTCATGCGTCAGTCGATCCTCGTCGAGGAACCGTGTAGTCATACCCAAACCCGTGGTCGGGCGCTGCCACGGCAATTCAAGTATAATGCTCGACCCGTCCGTGAGAACCACCCTGGCAAGATGTATCATTGGATGGATGCCGGGGCGCGGCATGGTGATGTCGCGGCTACATCGTCAAGGATGCGGCGGCGGGGGGGATTCATGTGCACCCGGGCGAAGATATAGGTTAGGATTTGCAACGGTGGAGAATGCGATGCGTGATGCGGAGAGACTTCGCTCAGGGGAAAGAAGAAAAAGTACGTTGCATCCTCATCAATCAATCGAAGATCAAATTTCGGAGAGATTCCTACAGCGTTGAGTTTCGTCATCGCGTAAGTCCGCATCCACACCGAAAGCGAATAACTTACCAGCCAAAGCGTCCGTCAAGGACTAGAAGGTGTGCTTGTCAGGTCGAAAGGTTTGCAAAACGTTGCTCATCGGTAATCAAAGATTGTCCGCTTTGCAACGGAGAGGAGCCGGCGCACGAAGATCGCGCCGCTCGGGGGGGGGGGGGGCCGGTGAGCGCGATGCGCGAGAGAAGCGAGGAGAGAGCGCGAGTGGTAGCGGTCTCGACGGTGTCGGTGTCGGTGTCGGTAGGAAGGGAGGGGGAGTGGGGGGAGTTGACAGAGTTGGCAGGGGCAGAGTCGGAGTCGGAGAGGGAGTCGAGGTCGTCGACAAGCTGGTCGGCGAGGGAAGCCATGGCGAGTGTGATGGTGCAGCGAGGAGAAAGAGAGGAAAGGAGGCTTGCTTGCAGAAACACGATAAGAGCTCTCACCTTTGGCACGTGCACAAACTCAAAAGGCACCCGATGCGACAGAGCTCATTGACAGGAGTTGGTGACGACGGAGTAGAAACGTTGCGTCGCCATTCTCGCAACCCGAATTTGCATCCACACCGAATCTACACCGTTTACACATTTCCTCACAACTTCTTCTCTTCTGCCTCTCTCCAATCAGCCCAATTATCCCTCCCTTCCTCCCCCACTCCCGACCTCCCTCACTCCATCACCCTCACCCTCTCACCAACCCCTCCTCTCCACCCCCCGTGCCCACAATGCTTTTTGCAGTGTGCGGCCTTCACATGCGCGACTTTCCTCTAAACCACCGGCTTGTTTCCCTAGGCGCCACCTTTGTGCGTGCCACCGTCACCGACTCGCGCTATACCATGCACGCACTCTTGTCTTCGGATAGACCCCCCAGGCCTGCGCTGATTTTCCACCCCGAGGGCACGGACACGGCTGGCGCTGTCGCGGTCGAGGTATGGGATCTACCAGAGGGCGGCGTGGGGGTGTTGCTGGCCAGGCTGCCGCCGCCACTGGCGTTTGGCACAGTGCGTCTGAGCGATGGGGAGGTGAAAGGATTTGTTGCGGAAGGGTGGGCCGGTCGGGGAGGGATGGGGCTTGAAAGTGTGAATGTGACGAGATGGGGAGGGTGGGCAAGATATCTCGAAGCGAAGAATAGGGGCCAAGTTTAGCTGTAGGAGCGAGAGGGGGGGGGAGGGAAGCAATATTATGGAGGG
>JAUKWC010040099.1:0-12948 GCA_032356245.1 Endocladia muricata | reverse complement strand
ATAAATTGACATAGCGCTACTTTGTATGTAGGACAGGATAGTTCGGGACTTGGTGGGACGCTAAAGTTCGAAAACTACGTCGTGGTTCTCGTAAAACCAAAAGGACAACTTTCAGATAGCACTGGTAATTGGGCCCTCGTGGGGTCATGGATACGCTGATAATGACTACTGACGTTTGAAGTACCGTGCAAATCAAACGACAGGACGAGGAATAGGAGCGGAGTGCACCCGAGGGAGCAAGTCGTGCAGCACCAAAACTTCAAAGTTTGGGGCGGGTTTGTAATGAGAGGGGCTCGCACGTGATCATGAAAAGGTACATGAGCAGATAGATCTTTTTTTTCTGGTTCAAATTTGAGCATCTATCTGCTGATATGCCTCCGGATGAGCAGATCACCACGCCAATCATGGGTAGGAGCCACCCCGATGTCAAAAAATCCACTTACGTTTCCAAGTCTCGTGGAGGGCACGACACAGGTCAAAACTATTCTTATACGTCACAACCATGGCTGGTCTTGAACGTTTCATGATTCCGCCTGTTATCCTCTCGATCCACAGTACCAACCTCATACGCCTGCTCCTACAGCATGCCACCTCACACCGTTGCGACACCAAGACATTGACGTAGTCTCCCCTGCGTTCTTTGCTCCATCCTCCTCTCTCCTTCCTGTACTTCTATGTACGTGGTTTACACTGCTTCGCATCCCACTCTCTCTCCTCGTCCATCCTTGCATCTCCAGTACCCCTCGTCTTCTTTCTTTCCTTGCATTCACACCACACTGCAACCATGGCACCAATTGAGCTCAGCAGACCCGCCGCAGCCGGCGTTTGCTCGCCCGCTTTCCTCGGCCTTATCTACTCAAGCAAGGTGAATGCGAAGTTTGATCTGATGGACGTCCGCAAGTCGCCCTTCCTGCACTCCGACATCCCCCCAGATAACGGGGCCTCAGTTGCGACCAAGGAAGTTGCTGCGGTAAAGAGTAAGGAGGGTAAACTGGACAATAACTCTCACACTTCAGTCGAGACCAACTGCGCGGTCTCTCGAGAGTTGGGCACCGAGCGAGTGAAGCAGGTAAGGCGAGAAGCGTGGTCAATCGTATTGCTGACGCGAAACATCAGAAGAGCTGAAACGATCGTTGAAGTGGCCTTGAGCTACAAGAGCTACGAGGTTGGCGTCAACGGTGGCACCAAGTTGCTGTTTTCCATGGTCACAAATGCTTGGGTTATAGTTCCGCCGGCAAATGTCTCAGTTGGCCTCCCTTGAACCTCTAAACTGCTCATATTCTTCCTCGAGATCAGTTTATGCCAGCTGCGACGCGAATGTGAATGTGTCTTGGCTTTAAAGAATACCGTTCAAAGCGGACACCGTCTCGTGTTTGGTGTGTGGATGCTATCAGTGGCGTCGACGAAGCTGGCGAATGTATTTGGGTTTTCGGATTGCAAGGCGCTTCGTCGACCCCTCGTTGTGTCCTGTCCGCGTGTTCAGCACCTTGCCGCTTCGGAATCACGCGCTGACGGCGTTGATCTCATCCAGCAGTATTTCTCGCTGCACGAAGGTTTGTGGGCAAGTCTGCGGGAGAATACAAGCACTGGGGTGGCAGATTTTCGAACTTCGGAGAAGGACGCGTCAATGCGTGTTGTTTCATACTTGTTGCCGTCGACTTCACAGGCCATTGTGAAAAGAAAACCTTGCACGATGTCCGGCATGGCAGCGAGTAGCCCCGTCCAGGCTAGTATGAGTCGAGCGGTGAACACCTACCATGTGACTTTGCCAACGTGCGCGAGGATACTTGCGATACCTTGGGGCTTCAGCGTGAAGCACTCAATGACGACGGTTCGTGCTGAGAGGTTATGGAGGGGGACTTGGGGCCGTGGGATTCCGACCCGGAAGAGACAGGCCCGCGTCGTCGTGAGCGGGTGGCGTAGTCGACCACCACGCTCAACGCGGTACCATCCGCTCACCCTCCACGTTTTTTGTCTTCGCCGCTGCCTGAAAAGATATGGTTGTTCATGCAGTGTAACGATAGCGGAGAGGAGGTATTTATGGTACCTACAACTACGGGGAAAGCTGCTGAAGCCTTTCAGTCCAATCACAGCTCATTCGCGGCGCAGTCATAAGAACCCTTTCACGAACCACCGAAGCCAGCTGACTGTACGAGTCCGTGTCCATCCCCTGAGGGGACCTCAGAGCAATCGGTCCGAGAAAAGAAACCTTCAAGTGCCTTTCTGGTGGAGTTGTTCCGTGTCATGAAGTCTCACTGCCGTTTACAACGGTTTATTTTCTACAACCTTGTCAACCAGCACATTTAGGATTTGGGTGAGTGCTTGGTTGGTAACGTTAAGCTGCTCTGGACAGAACTAGGCGTCTAAAACCAGAAGTGAGCACGGTGCAGACTATCCGGGCCATGACGTCCTCATTGACGAGGATAAGGATATCTCCATTACGATATTTGACACACCGCGTCCGGCAACTGGCCGTGGAGCCTTTGTGAATAGCGGTCCGCAGTTTGGTATGTGGCTTTCGCGCCTGAATAGTTACTGTCGCGATGTGTACGACGAGGAAAGTGATGGGGCCAGTGCATCGAAGGGTAAACGGTGGAAGGACCTCCTATCTCACAAGGAGGACCAGCTGATGGAACAGGTCTGGGCCTGAGGTTATTGCACGCAAAACCCAGGAATAAAAGTATTTGGCCAGGCCTCGGCCACAAATATGCTATTCACGTCTGACGCAGGCGTGTACCATCTGAGACACAGTTCACACGAGTATACTGCCAACCTAGCGAAGATTTGCAATCTTCGCCAGCAGCATGGACAATCCATATGGACGGAGTGCACCGGATGAAGTCCCAAGAGGAGTTGAAAAGAGAAGACAAAGCGAATCAACACAAGATTCTTCGACGTGAGCGAAAGAGTATGACGCACATGGACAAGCTTGTGTCGCAGCATTCGCTACTAGGGCACCTTCTGATGGACCTATGCTGTGGTACTCATGCGACCGTGAACGCATGCATGCGGCTTCCAAATCATCGCCGATTTGTGAGGCGCTACGGAGATGATAACTGGGGCATCCATGCTCTACCAATCTTGGTCGAGGACTTTTCCGAGAATGTTTTGAGCACTGCGTGCGATTTTTGTGGCTCTCCCTGGGTTCTGGAGCTCGTCACGAAGTACCTCGTCTGCGTGAGACGGATTGTGACGGGGAGCACGAAAAACGAAACCCGTGATGCTCTCGGCGGGCGTCCCTGCTGTCTCAGCGGACCGAAGTATACACTGTAGCCGAATTTTTGACAAACCTTTGCGGGGATCCCATGCTTATCCTACGCTACTGAACGGCGTCGATATTCAACTCACTAGCGAGGTACGCAGCCGTCCCGGACACCCAAGGCACATTGGCATTGAACGTAGTTAGAGCAATGGCGGGCTGTGTAGTGGTGTTGCAGTCGACCGTGGAGTACGAAGCTGTGCGACTGGGGTTGTTGGCGGACCGGGATTTCGCGAGAACAATGACAATCCAGCCTTTATGTGGCACGCTCCTGTACGCTTATCTGTGCCAGCGCATGCTGGACGAGACGAAGATCGCTGGAGGGGGACTTTTGGGAGCATACAAAGAACGGTTTAACCGTGTAGCTTTTCTCGTTGAAAGGCGGGTGGAGTCCCGCGCACGCCCGAGGCTTATATTTAACATTTTGCCAGCACCTTTTTCTGTGGTCAGGTTCTGGGCTCACGCTCGGCACTTGCCCGAGCATGAGGTGGAGCGAAACAAGTGTACCTCTATAGCGCAAGACGCAAACATGGAGTTTCACGGGGATCAAGGGCAGCTCTCGCAGCGACCTCCACGTTTAGCGAGCCTTGTTATGATACCGGCGACGCGTAAGAGTATGAAGGGCGAGGGGTTGTCCAGAAACTGAGATGATAAGCTAGGCTTCTAAGTACGCAGTAGAAAATTCCTAAATAGCCTGCAGGAAAACAATGTCAACCACAACCGACGAATTTAGGAACTGGTAATCACGACTACGGCATACCGTGCAAGCTGAGAGGAGAGACTTGGGCTCAGCCGAAAGAATGGTTACCGATGCAATCCAACGATTCTGAGCCCACTGTGAGAGAAAACGAGGTTTGTGCACGAACTACAAGTTAGATTCGAGGGGTATCACTAACGACAGGGGCTGGGTTCTGCTGCTACGAAAACGTATGAGCAGATGGGTCCTGTTTTCCAAATTATATTTTGGACACACATTTAGTCATGTCTTCTGACATGTGCAGATCCCAGCCACTGTCATGAGTGACATGCTTTCGGACCCTGAAACGTTTGTGTTTTGCCAGCATCAATTCATATTATTCCAGTACGCCCAGAACGGCGTCTTTTTGCGCACCTTCACATTTACAGCCAATGATGTCCTTTCAAAATCATGTTGCCTCCGCGTTCCTCTCCATCTTGCGGCTTCCATTCCTTCGTCATTCCGTAATCTACCGTCACACGTGCACCTTCCTCCGACAACGGATTCTGCCTTTTATCTCCGCCTTCATACTTCGGACTCTTTCCTCCTTTATTCCAATTGTTTGCCCGCTCGCATAACTGCACTACTTCCAAAACGATATCAAAAGGGCCCCCCATGACCTTCACATGCGACCTGGCCACGTCTGCCTTACAGCCGCAGCTGGAAACAGAGCTGCACCCACAGCAGCAGCCAGCCGACCCGTCTGTAGATCTCGTGCCCGAAGCGACCACAAAACCCGGTCAACAGGAGTCGCGGCCTCGTTTTTGCTTGCACTCGGACGCCTGAGACCAGGCGCCCGCTTGTTGCGACCGCTCGCAACCGCCAGGCCCTTCCGAAGGCAATGATTCCGAGTGGGTTGGAGCGGAGGTCAAAGAGCGGCCGGTCTCGTGTTGGACTTTCCGAAAGGGTAATTATGGGCCCGCCAAAGTCTACCTGTTTATAGGGAAGTCTATAGAGCCGTAGCACATCGTTTGCGAAACTATGGGCGTCATCATCCACAGCCTCTAAGCCGCCATGGTTGAGCACGGCTCCATAGACGACTTTGACGCCAAGTAAGCTACCGTGCCACGCTGCGGCAATCTCCCGGTACCGACTATCGGGCACAGAACCATCACGGATGGGACAGTGTTGTGCGAAGGTGTCAGGTGTGCTATGGTGAACAGCTTTCATCATCGCCGAGTCGTCCTTAGTCTGAAAGAGAAAAACAACGAAACGGTATCGGCTCGCAAGCGCCTCCACGTGCAACCTAACCGCCGTAAGAATGCGTGAAACAACGTGGATACAGAAATCATGTCCGATGCGTTCCGACAGAACACCTCCGCTGAACTGGTTCGCGTCGACAAGTTGTGTCTCCATGACGGCATGAGTGTCATCGACTTCATGTACACTTTTGCCGTCTATAACCAGATAAACCAACTCGTGTGAAGTCAGGAGGGGACTGCGGGAGCAATGACGAAAGCTGTCCGGCTCCCAGCAACGCGCTCTTCGGCCTACTGCCGCTCCGTTCTCATGGCCAGTTTTTTTCTCCGACGAACAGCGCTTGTGAAAGTGCTGAGCGACCTACCCTTCGACAGCGCGACATCGAAGAAGATTTGCACCACGCACCTTGATGACGAACATCTTCGGCCAGAGAGCCGTAGAGTTGTCGCTCTGTTCGTGACTTCCATCTCGAAGTGCATAAATAACCCGGACCACGACGGACCGTTTGACTCTGGATCTTTCTGCGGGTGTGTGAACATGCTTTTCCAAGGTGTACTAAATCTGTGTCATAAGTACGGAAAGCCCAACGATCCCAGTTGCGATCGTTTTCTGGGGACCAACATTCGCAATCTGAGCGCCTCAGAATTTCTATCAAAGAGCTCTACCTGACTCAGATAAGAATGCCGTCAAAGAGAACTGACGACCGTCGAAAATATCTCGATATGTGTAATAAGGCCCGCGCTAAACACTTCGCGAACGAGGGACCTGAGCGCATTGCTCCCTGGCCCAGGAAGAACACCTTTCCGCCTTGCGTAGAGACCCCAGCTGCTGTGCTCTCTATAAACATCACTACCGGGCGTGTTCCTGTTTCCAACGTGATTGCACAGAATCTTGCATGCGATGCGCGTAGGGCTCTGACAGCGCTGGTTGCCCTAAACGAGCTTTGACAAAGGAGAGCCGCTGCGCCGTCGTCACGGTCCGCACCTCGTCTTGGAAGCGTCTGTCAGGCGAGGAAACCTGGCTGAATCAAAAAGGCTAGGGAGCAGTCGAGAGAAGAGGTCGCAGTGGAGGCCAAGGCAAGGACTTGGGAAAAGAAGCATACTGGACATACTAAGGTTACGCAGAAGAACATGGGCCAATCTCAAGCTGCCGCGTGGTCGTTTGAGGACGATTTTCGGAACCGGCTTGCGGTCAACACTCCGAACGACATCCCCAGGTGTGATCGGAGCCTCGAAACTTCGAATAAACTCGAATTCGTGAGCCTGTCAAATCATGATGAGGACAAAATCCGGCAGTTGATGACGGACGACCCCTCCCCCTTGCTCTGGCTGCTCCCAATCAACATACCCGCTGAGCACCGAGACCCCTTATACCACACCAACAAGGAGGTCGTCACAATGTACTGGCTTCAGATTGTCATCCGTAGCTACGTGCAATGTACCCAGCATGAGGGTGCCGATCTGGGTCCGGATATCTTGAAGCCCAACCGACCTCACACGCTCAAGTGAAGGACTGTTCCAGACGGAGATGGGGACTGTGGCATAGGGTATGCCTCATTTGGGAAGCGACAAGGTGATATGCAGCACCTTGCTTATATATACCTTAAGACCGTTACTGATGGCAGCGTTATTTTGCGAGAAAGCGTTCGTGCCATGACGTTAACTCCCGAATGGAATTTCTCGCTGGTGAAGAAAGTGTTTTCGAGTATAGCGAGTATATTCAACAAGGAAAAAGCCTACGCGCAGGCGCTATATGGGACGTGGCGGAACTCAATCGTCAACGAATCAGAAAACGATGGCGACACAATAAACTGCATGCAGAGAATCGCCCGCTACTCAAGTACACGAACCCGGGTAGAGCAAGCTTGCGATTCGACAGAGACCAGGTTCTGGACTTCGTGAAGTCGTCCGAATCTTGACGCGTGACGAGGTTACCTTGCGGCCTACCTCGATCTGACGAACACGTCTCGTATGGAACTATATATGCAAAAGACTCGGGCTCGTTTTTTGCTTACTGAGAACCACTTTCCGCCTCGGGCGCCACGCAACGACCTTCACGAGAGATTGAAGCAGAAATGGTGAGCTCCATTATCATCGTGAGCAGTGTGATGTGCTTCCCTTTGTAGGTGTGAGATTACACACACGTCTTTCCCTATGGGGACGAAAGTCAGAAGGTGGCAGCCGAGGCGCTGCCCGAGATGAAAAAGAATGCTGTGGCGCCCAATGTTTCTTTACTGGGGCACAAGCATTTCACGCACGCCGCGGCTGGAAACGAGGACCGTAGCAACGATAAAGTAACGTTATAGTAACATGTGTACTTCTTGCCGGAAGGGAAGGGAATGTCAGACCCGGTATCCTACGAGCTGATAGGGCTCCCGACGTTCCTGGCTGGTGAGATGGTCCCTATTAGTGGTAGAACTGCGAGAACAGCTGAGGCGTGAGAGACGATGGGCGTGGCGTACGTGGTTCGATTTGGAGATTGAGACGGGGCCGGGAGTAGTACGACAGTCGAGGGCAATTCTAGAGATATTGGTTTCGACTCCGATGACCGCGAGGATTTACTCGCTGTTCCGATGAGTAGTGACGAAGCGTATGTAGCTATACAAAAACATCACAGAATAGTATTCCGTAAAACAAATTTCAACACTACATACGAGCGGAAAAATCAGTTCCGGAAAGCAGGCCACCCTATGGCAGCTGGGAAAGACTGCACCTCAGAATGCAGAATGGTCGCCCAGAAGAATACGTGATTTTGAAGAGCGCTAGAGCAGAACAAAGAAGTTTGAGTGGGAAAAAAGTCGTTGGATTGATGAAGTTTCACCAACGACAGGGGCTACGTTGTCGTCATGTGAAAATACTGTGCATGAGAAGATGACTGTGCAAAATTCAATCAGAAATACAATGTCCATCTGCATATGTATTGTCAGACGAGCATTCCAGGCCTTTGTCACTAGCGACACTTCAGCAGCTTCAAACCTTCCCTACTTTTGAACCCCACTAAATGCACCCGTACAACCTCCCTTTGGCGCCGAATCGCGCACCTCTTTGTTTTCACGCTTCGTGCGATATCTGTGAGACCTATTCACCATAAGACTTTTACGCCTACCATGCCACCGGGGTTACTTCCACCACGGCTGCAGCAAAGGTGAACTGAAAAGTTGACATTTGTTCTCCCATCTTCATAGTTAGGATTGGTAGCCATACAGCGGAAGAAGAATGTTACTCCGTATTGAAGGACGCTGACCCCAACGTAAGTCACAGCCTTGATTCGGAAGTTACAAGACTTCGGGGCAAACCACGTAGTGCGAGATCCATGAACTCGTGCGCTCATTGCTCACCGGTGACTGTACAAAATTAAAAGCAGGCTCTCCTCCGCACGTGTCTTGCGAAGGACGGAACTATTACGAATCACCCTCACAGAACAGTCGAACGCCGTATTGTTGAAACGAACTATGGTGACGCCATCCATAAGCAACCGTCCAGTCCACCAATCCTGACCTAAATTACAACACGGTCCTCTTTCGCGCTCCCCTCTGGGTACGATTCTATCTCAAAAGTCGGAGCATAGTTTGGGACTTCGTCTCTTGGCTTATATCGTTGGCACGATTGTCGGTAACCCAGTGCAAATGAGCATCACCTGCCCTAGTTTTCAGTTCTATATAGCCGCAGATGGCGCACAACTCGCGTCATGGTCGTCAATGCAGCCGATTGCAAAATGTTGGAAGGCAATACAGAGTATGTAGTGCCAAAAGTGAACATATCTGCATAGAGCAAAATATAGGACAATGTGCACAAATGAGATATGCGAGTTGAGACGCAGAACTGCAGTGTGGTGTTTCAATCGCAGCACGAGCGGGGTATTTTACTAGTAAATGGACTGCGACCAGTGTTTGCAGGCGTGTGCTGGACGTGGGAGTCCAAAATAGGTTTTTCTTGAAAGTTGACTTCCTCGCGAAAAACAGCAGTACTATCCGGGATACATACTTTGGGCTGCTGCAGGAGTGAGGATCTCGTGGAGCTCCAAAATGGACAGAATAGGTACAAGCCTAACTGCGCTACTACAGCTGGCCGACGTCAGCAGCCATTTCCGAAAACGCAGACGAAAGGGCAGCGTAGTATCTTTTCGGCGCACCTTAGCCTCAGACAGAGACGGAGACTGGCTCAAGCCAAGTCTACGCGGCGTATGCAGTGCAAATTGATATCCTTGTCAACGAAGAGTTCGTAAATTGTAGTCGACGTCACACTTTAGACTCCTTTTTCGAGCCCTCTATTAATATCTTGTAGTTATACGGGCCTAACTTTCGTATATTCTCGATCTCCCGACTTCGCCTCTGTTTCAGAAAATGGATGCAGACGTCCACTGAGTGCAGTACGCGGTCTAGTGATACCCGTGGTCTAGTCTTAGTGGACTCGGACGTCCACCTCGTTGACGTCCCAGTCGAGTAATACTAGACCCAGAACTGCAAAATGAGTAGCAAACCACGAGTATTACTAGGCCCCGTACTGCACTCAGTGGACGTCGGCATGCAGTATTACTAGCTTATGTACTATGGGCCATGAAAGTCCAGGGTGCTGTTATACTACGCAGCGTACTGCGAAGTATGCAAGTCCAGTCCTAGTCTTACTGCCCAACAACGGCACTTTTTGCAGTTCCGAATGCAGTTTTCCTTCCTTCCGAAGTGCGAAAAGTGCAGCTGCGCAGCATACCTATTGAGAGTAAACCAAACGTTCACTGCGCGTGCTGAACGACCAGTCGCATTCTACTACTTTTCTTTCATGCTACATGAATAGCCGTTCTGCGGGACTTGGACGGATTTACGTTTTCACCATCATGCCCGGTCTTAACTCGTACTCCCTCACCCTCTCCACCTCTCGCAGTCTGCACTCCATGCATCGCACTGACCACCAGGCTCCGCACCAATCCCAAATGACGCCTTCGATCTCACCCACCATCGGTTCCAGTCCGTATACCACACTTCACCATCACCCGCACTCCCTCACCCTCTCCGACCCCGTCAGCTCGAACTCTTTGCAATGCTTCGAACACCGAACGCCTCGTCAGTCTTGAACGACGCCACCCGTCCCGCCCGCCCTCCATTCCAGTTTGTATATCACAATCCACCACCACTGGCATTGCCTCGAGCTCTCCACCTCCAACAGCCCGTACTGACAGTATCGCATCGCACACAGAACACCTCGTCAATCTTCAACGACGACACCCGTCCCGTCCGCCTTCCCGTCCAGTTTGTGCACCACAATTCAGCACCACCACCATTGCCTCGACCTCTCGACCTCAAACAGTTTGCACTCTGCGCATCGCATCGTACTTCAGCTCCAACAGCCCCGACCTCCCCCACCGCGTCTCACGCTACACGTCTCGCCACTCTTCAATGAAACCGTCCATTCAGCCCACCACCTCTACCACTTTGCGTTCCACACCACACTTTCACCCGGACTCGCTCATCCTCTCCGCCTCCAACAGTCCGCACTCCCCGCATCCCATCGCACATCACACGTGCCGCCACTCTTCAACGACGCCTCCTCTCCCCGTCCGACCCTTCGCGCCCGTGCGAATACCGTTTCGAGTACGCGCTGCTTACCTGTGCACGCCGTCGCATCACAAGACAAAACTTTAGCTCAGTACATTCTGTTGACGGCGGGGTGACTTTCCAGATTTGACGTTACGGCGTTACATCTCGGTAATGTTTAAGTAGAGGCTGTAGCAGGTTCCTGCGTTCCACGGTTTCGCCGCCGTGCCTTGAAAATACCCTACATGAAATTACCCTAGACCGTACAAAATTTCGACAAGCTTTCAATTACAGCTAGTGCAATATCACTGCTTTTCGAGTCCCACCTCCCGTTGTAGTACCTGTCATCAAACGCATGATGTTCTTTTCTCGACACAGCCAATAGCGTGCGTGTGTGTCGAATGACAGCTCCTGTCTTCCACCTTAACCACTCCGGCGGGGACGAGACCTCCACTAGGGTTCGTGAACGCGGGGGTGCTCGGAAGGGATCCTACCGTCTTGTACTCAATAAAAACGAGAAGAAAGCTCCACCCTTGGAAAATGTCCTAGCTCTCCGTTCTGTCACTCCTCCCAGCACCCCTTCTCCTTGCAGCCATCTCTGCCGGGCGTCAATATGCGCTGCTATTATCGGCACTACGTCAACTCGTCTTCCGACACGTACTCCCTTTCCAAACACATGCAACAATGTTACTTCCGACCACACCGACCGGCCGAGCTCATCCCTACTCCCCCGCAAAGTTTACCCGCACCAGAACCTTCTGTCCACTACTATGATAACGTCCTTTCTGATGAGCCTCCAGCGCCTCTGCTTCCCTTGCTCCCATTCCTGTGTCAGCCTGATGCAGAACCGACCACAAGTAAGACCGACCTCTTTATACAATCTATCGCGGTTTCGCTTGCCGAAGTAGCGAGGACTGCTGGCCCGCGCACGGTTGACGAGATCATCTCTATCCTCAGGGATCCTGACTTCTCTCTCGCCCGCTTTGGACACCGCATTCCCTCGTCACAAGAGTGTCGCTTCCTCACAACCGCTGTTGTCGAGAAGGAGCTTCACCGACACGGCTTTTCCGCAATTCGTTTGTTCGACAACAGCGGTACGTCCTTTGGAACTGCGTACTTCCGGGAGCCTGTCGAGATCATTTGAAAGCAAGTAGCGTAGCGCAAGATAGGACAGAGTTTTGCTACTTCCGCCCTTGTGGTGACCCCCCACAGAGCGAAACCCATCTCTACGCGCATCCCCTGCAGACTGACATCCGCCGAAGAGTTTGTCGAGACCTCAACGAAGAATTCATGGGTAGCGAGCTCGAGGGTGTCATCTCGGACACCGGAACGTCACGGACCCACTCATGTCTACGGTTCATACCGATCTGTACGGATAAATCCGCCACTACACTTAAGAACCGCGACCTCGTTGCGTAGCCCGTGCATCTCACTCTCCTCGACTTCACTGCCGCTTTTCGGCGACTCTGCATAATGTCTCCGCACACCACCGTTGGCTATCTTCCTATCCAGCTCTTCCCCAAAGTGAGCGAGAAAAACTTTGTCGTCCCCGCACCTTCTTCGAGTACTCGCGCACTACAAACCAAAAACTCCATACAACGATCCTCCCTGCACTCTCTGGTTTCGCCTCTGTATGAAAGAGCCCGTGTAGGCTTCACATACTCAGAAGCCTACCATCATCTCTGGAAAGATCACCCAGTCCTTACCAGCTCCTGTTTTGAGATGCCTGTGGCGAAGAACAACGTCGGCACTCGAGCTGGCACAAAAACCAGTAAACCTTGCCACCGTTGCGAAGTACGTTTAAATCTCCTCACTCCGTCCCCTCATTCCCGCCGCGCACCATCCAGTCCAACACTAATTTTCGCAAAAAAATGGCCGGCCTCGCGGCCGATGCCGCTGGTCATGCATTTCTCGTCAGGCCGGCTCATGCACGAGCTGCCACCGCACAGGCGCAACACACGTTCGCGACCTCCTCTCTGCGGAGGTTGCCATCCTTTCTGGAACCATCCGCCCTGCTCCTGTCCAATTCTCATCTCGGCATCCACTCCATTTTCGGTTTCGAGCCGCCGCATAACTTCCACTTCGGCATCTCCAAGCTAATCGAGACCTGCATATATCTTAGGCTTGACTCCCCCGCTCTATTCACAGCGTAAGCTTCCGCCGGCGAGGGTCGGAAACAGTTCAAAACCATCCAGACAGCTCTCCTTCGCAGAGTGAAAACGGTTC
>JAUKWC010040088.1:0-12952 GCA_032356245.1 Endocladia muricata | reverse complement strand
GGCCTTTTAGGGGGGGCGACGGCGACTAATTCTGTTCCTCAAACAATTCAGGTAGCGGCTCGGAGTTCGACAGGTCCAATCTTGGCAGGCCGTTCAGTCAAAGCAGTGCAGCCAGAACAGGAACGCACCAGTAAGCGTCCGCTGCCAACCGTAATGAATGATTCGCCTACAGCGGCTAGAGATGCGAGTTTTAGTGTGGCAAATCAGCCACTTGAGATAGCCTCTTCAGCCTATGACGAGGAAAGGGATTTGATTATGGGAGAATCGGCGACGGCAGCAACCGAAAGCGTAAGGCCGGTCGCGATTTTTGCAGGTAGCGCTGCTCAAGGCCAAATTGAGCAGCCGGTTAGCTGGACTCCTGATATGCCCGCACTACAGGGCTCAATCATTCTCACATCGCCACTCTTTGGCGGTGACTATGAGGTCTTGCCAGTAGGGACAGAAATTGTTGTTGAAATTTCGGCGATCTCGGAGTCTGGCGCAGTTTCACTACAGCCGACATCGATTATGTTGCCAAACCAATCACCGCTCAATCTATCTATTCCTATTGAGGCTATGCAGATATTGGCTTCAGATGGTGGCTACCCTCTCGCCCAAATAGAGAATAGTTCCGATGCTGTTCTACGTCGTATAGATAGGCAACAAGCCTTTTTAGGTGCGCTCAGCGGTGCTGGCGGCTTTATTAATCGACCTGATAGTGAATCAGGCGTTGTTGGCATTGGGGGAAGTTCTTTCAACAGGAATTATGGCAGCGGCGGCTCTGTGATCGCGGCGGTTCTCCAGGGTGCAGCAGATGAAATGTTAGGCGGTCGATCTGATCGGCTGGCGGCGCAGGCTGAAGTTTTGGCCAGTCGGCCTACTATCTGGACGCTGCAATCTGGGACGAATGTCCAGATCTTCATTAATCAGGAGATACAACTATGAGACGTTACTTTTTATGGATGACGACGGCACTTTTGCTACTATCAGCTGGAAGTGCGTCAGCCACAAATGTCGAGAGGAGAGCAGCGTTAGCTACGCGTACTCGAATCTCGGTCGAACCGGGGATCGGGCATACGATTGATTTCTCTGGAACTTCTGAAAAAGTCTATAGAGCCTGGGTCGGTGATGGTGGACAATGTCTACAAGTACTGGGCGGCTCTCCTTTGGAAGAGGGGACGCAAATTATCAACCTCCGTCGCTTCGTCTGTCAGGACGGAGCAGCGTTTCTTCCAGTTGCTGAAACTGTGGTCACGCTCACGACGCAGGATGCGACTGGTGGCATTAGTGTCTACGAGTTCATTGTTAGATACAGCGATACGGGCGAGAGCCTGACCCGGATTGTTAATAATCCGCTGCCTGAGTCGCTGGCTAGTTCGCGTGATGTGTCTCTGACCACGTTGGACATCAGCGCGGTTAGAGCGGGGCTGGCAACTTTTGATCTCCAAGAAGAGAGTCCGGTTGCGCTAAAAGTAGGAGCGTGGACTCTGGCGGTTGAGGCTGGCGACGATCAGCGACAGGCCGCGCAGTCTGCCGAAATTGACTGGGCGCTTCTGGAAAGATTAAATCGACTTGGG
Organism: Endocladia muricata; assembly: GCA_032356245.1. Lineage (NCBI taxonomy): Eukaryota > Rhodophyta > Florideophyceae > Gigartinales > Endocladiaceae > Endocladia > Endocladia muricata. The sequence continues at coordinate 11,396 of JAUKWC010040088.1, read as the reverse complement.
CTACGCTCTGCGCTGGCAGGAAGTGCAGCGCTATGAGAAAGCTAGCCATTCTCCTAATGACGTGTGCTTTTCTCCTGTGCTTTGGCAGTCCGGCGATCGCGCAATCACCCATTGACTCGCTCACATTCAATCAGATGCCTGCCTTTGAAGAGGGTGGCTCCTGGCCGAGCCTTGGAGAATATTCACAAGACACAGGGTTTGATACGGCTCGCACCTGGCAGGCCGGGGAGTATCCGGCGGATGTTATCAAAATTGGTGACATCTCAGATGGGCTACAGCCGGGAAAGTTTACGCTCGCAGACCTGGCTGACCTCGATGAATTTCAGATCGCTGATATTCCACTACTTGCAGATCTAAGCCTAGCCGAACTGATCGAAGCGGTTCCTTTTCTAAAAGACTGGCCAATAGAAGAGGTCATAGGGCTTTCGGATGCGCTCTCAGGCTGGATAGATGAAAGTATAGCCAGCTTCAATTCATTGTCGGACGTGTTCTCCCAGTACGCTGATACCGGCAGTCTCAATGCCGGAGAAGTTTTAAACGATTTGGCCGTCTCTAGTATTCCTAATATTGAAGCAATCCCGATTGAAAATTTCTCTGGCTATCAGGATCAGGCGGTCTCTAGTGTTCCTGGGCTAGGAGATGTATCACTTAACAGCTTTCCTTCTCTAGCTGGTGCTATATTACCCACTCCAATTCCTGTTGCAATGCAGGACATTGCTTTTGGGAAGGAAGAGTACTCTGGAAGTAAAGAGACTATCAAACCAGTATCAGGATCTTTGAAAGAAGGTTTTAGCGTGCCGTGTAGTGGCGGCTGTCCTCACATTGAACTCACTGGGTCGACCTGGGAGGGAATGCAGTGGATGACTTTAGATCATCGCGTTCCTGATGGTGAAGGTTTTTTAGGATCTCTACCAGGCTTTAATGAATCGGGTGCTTACCGGCTTCCTTTTGGCAAAGCGTTCGCTCTTAAAGTTGGCAAAACGGATGAAAAGACTGGGGAAGCGGAATGGTCGATTGGCTTTAGGGTCTGCAAGCGCGGGTTTGTTGATTTGGGCTGTACGGCCTACTTTCTAGAAGTACCTGCTGGGGTGACGACGAAGGAGAAAGATATGGTAATCACGGGCATTCGGGACGGTGTGGGCGGAAGCTCCGAGCCGTTAGAGGCTCCAGAAGGCTGGGAGGAAAAACGGCCTGCCACACCGCCAGAGCTTCAGCAGATTATCAATGAAAATTCTGGTGCTTCTAGCGGCGGCGTTCCCAGTAGCCTCTGTGCGGAAGGGCCGGGTGGCGTCAGCTACGAAGCACTCGCAAAGGCTTATAAGACAATTGAGTCAAACATAGATGACTATGACTCAATTGGAGAGTATGTTAACGGAGGAAAAGGCGGACAGGGGCAAACTCTCTGGGGTAGGGGGCTAGGGAAGTATCAGTACATGACCTATCGCGAAGAGGTCCGAGCTATTATCGGGCCGAAGGAAGGCGGTTCAGAGTTCTTAGAGAAAGCAGATAGAGGCGATGGCCTTTCTGTTGCTCAGATGGCACGTTTGTTTTCGCCAGAGGAACAAGACAGTCTTTTCAAAGCAGACCAAGAGCAGCTTATTCGACAAGCAATGGCTGAAGGTTTTGAAGGTGATGCGCTTATCGGCAGAGTCGGAGAACTTCATACGGGCGGAAAAGGAGCGCGTATAGGTGAATATGAAGAATACAGCAGAAAACTTTCCGCTGCCTATAAAGAGAAGTTGGAAGATAGCGACTGTGGCAAGGCGACCGGAAATTTCATTAATCCGCACCCCACTGGAGAAGTAACGAGCGGATATGGACCTCGTCAAAGCCCTGGGGGGGTAGGAAGTACATATCATGAAGGACTTGACTTAGCAAAAGCTTTAGGGTCGCCTATTCTAGCTGCCGATGGCGGTCAGGTGATTGACGCAGGATGGACCAACGGCGGTTTTGGAAACTATGTTGAGATAGATCACGGCGGAGGCATTCAATCTTTTTACGCACATCTCTCTAAAGTGCATGTCACGGCTGGCTCACCCGTGAAACAAGGCGATGTGATCGGCGAGGAAGGGAGTACTGGCAAAAGTACTGGCCCCCACCTGCATTTTGGCATAAGAGTAAATGGTCAGCTCAAAGACCCAGCAAACTATATACCCCTCTAGGAAGAAAACACGTGAAGTTAAATAAGCATCAAAAGAGATTCATTGCAGTCGCCTCTATAGCAGCAGCGGTGACTATTTGTAGCCATATCAATATACCTGAGCTGGCACATCAATCTAATCTAGAACCCAATGACACCGGACTATTGACGCTAGTAGCAACCAAGCAGGCGTCTCAGACGCCAGAGGAGATAGGAAGAGCGTGTTTACCACCGAATGAAGCCGATGGAGCCGAGCTAGTTGGAGAATATCAAAATCCAACGTCTACTCAGCTTTTTCAGGTATGGAATCTACAAATTACATCGCATCACACTGTACTAAGAGTGCATGGTTTGTATGGTGTCAATGGGCCGTATGGGCTCGCCTGTCTTCCTGCTTATGACGAACGCTATAACAAAACTATCGGAGACGACTTGTCTGAAGAAGATGCACAACAAGTAGCCTTAGTTATCTGGCAATATAGAACAAACCTTGCTGGCGGCGTTGAGGCAGTTCAAACAGGATTTAATAACGAAGCTTTGGAGTTAGCTCAGTACGGCGAGTTAGGCTATCTTTCAGTAGAAGATAAGTGGGCGCTCGAAACCATTGGTATTCAAGTGCCCGACATTTATGTGATATACGATCCTGAGAATCCTCCTCAACTGCCTCGTCCGACCAGAGGAGAGATTTAATGTTATCGCCTCACCACGTATCTCTAGTAACGCTTCTGCAAGCAGGAAGCATAAAGCAGCTTCTCTCTCAAAACACCCATATTCTAGGGTTAGGCGGTTTGCTCGTGCTGATGCTTTGCTTCAACCACTACCAGAGTAAGGGGCGAGGCGGAAAGCTTACAACAGGACGCTTTGCGAACAGGAAGGAGCTAGCAACCGCTAAGCGGCTTTTTTCTAAGCTCAGGAAGGAGAGGGGGCTAACGGCTGCTGTGAAAGTAGGCCAGATACATCTTCCGTTTATCAATGAAAGCTGTTCTGTTGGGGGAGCCCCCGGTACGGGAAAAACCTTCAGTGTGCTGGACCCCGCAATCCGGTCTGCTCTAGAAGCTGGCTACCCGGTCATCGTATACGACCTGAAAGGAGCACAAACCGAGGCCCACGCTGCGTATGCTGCTTCGCTGGGCTATCAGGTTTCTGTTTTTGCCCCAGGGAGACCCTATACGAGCACCTGCAACCTGCTCGATTTTGTGAGAGATGAAACAGATTCTCTAATGGCATATCAGCTGGCATACATCCTTGAAAAAAACTCCTCAGGGCTCGCAGCAGGTCAGCAGAGCGGCAAAGACTTCTTTGCTAGAACCGGCGTCAGTCTAGTTGAAGCGGCGATCCTATTGGCTAAGCTGACTGAGTATCCGGACCTACTGACGGTCGGAAAGGTATTGAATCTACCGATGTTAATTGAGCGTATCAAAGCGCTTAAAGAAAGCGATACGGTTTCAGACTGGGTAATCGATGCGTTTGCGCAGTTGCTCAGCTCTGAAGATGCAGAGAAGCAGGTCGCAGGGATGATCGTTACTGCGCAAAACGTATTTAAGCGTTTCATCTCAAAGGACTTGTTGCCTAGCTTCTGCGGCGAGACGACTATTCCACTCGACTTTAACGGCAAGCAGATTCTGTTTTTACAAACCGATCTTGAAAGGCGCGATGCGGTCACACCGCTCCTAGCGGCAGTACTACAGCTGTTAATTTCTAAAAACTTTGCACATCCTAGAAAACTACCGCTAGTCGTCTCAGTCGATGAGTTTCCATCACTGTTCCTTCCTGCTTTTGAAGGCTACTTAAACGAGCTGCGTTCAGCAGGATTGATTGCACTAATTGGCTACCAGAACTTTGCTCAGCTGAGGAAGCGATATGGCGCAGACGGGGCTAAGGCGATGATTGCTGCGTGCGGTACGCAGTTTTTCTTTAATCCAAGGGACTTTGAAACGGCTAGAGAGTTCTCGCAGTATTTGGGTCAAAAAGAAGTCTCTCACTATACGAAGTCTAGAAGTTCTGGAAAGAGCGCAAGCAGAAGCCGTAATCAGCAGGTGCAGCAGGTAGCCTTGGTGACCCCAGATGCCTTCTTGAAGTTTGGCAAAGGAGAATGTGTCTACGTCAATCCGGGGCATCGTTCTGAACGCGGGGCGGCTTCTGTTCCGGTTCGCTGTCGGGTCAAGATTTCGGAGAAGGAGGTAAAAACTCATCAGAAGAGTGTTGAAGTGTGGGGCTCTACCGTTAGGGAGAAGCTGATCGCTCGCCAGCAGAAACGCAACCCGCTAGATATTGACGAAGCTAGCAGATCAAGAGGTATGGCCGCTGACCGATTCTTGCCCGTACCGATGTTTGCAGGAGTAGAGACAAACGACGATTTTGAAAGCGATGAATATTAAGGAGAATAGTCATAATGTTGAAGAATACAGGTGTTCGTGGTGATGAAGCAACTGGTACAGAAGAGGCGTGGGGAAACGTTGGTAGAACAGCTGCCGACATTGGCGCAGGCCTTGTCAAAGGAGGAATAAAGCTTGTTCAGAGTGCTCTTGAAAAGCGTCAGCAGAGACAGCAAATGCCGCCTGAGCTGAAGGGAGATTTCAGACAGGATCTCTATCAGGCATTCCTAGAGAAGGGCGTTCCCGAAGAAACGGCTTCAGAGGCGGCTGATGCAGTCATGCTAGGGAAAGACGCAGCTAATAGTCCTGCACTTGCAGAAGCTCACAAAGTAGTTGAGGAAAGTCAGTTTGAACAGGACGAGACATCAAGTCAAAAGTCAGCATCAGTAGAATCTGTTTCAGCCAGCCAGCCAGCTGAAGATAGCCAGAAGAAGCCATCTGTAGAGGAAATACAGGAAAGTAGCGAAGAGGCTACGGCAAGTGATTCACCCGAAAAAGTCTCAGCGCAGGCGATCTCGCCGCAGAGCGGGGAACAAGCACAAGGGCAGGCAGAAGCATCATCAACATCAGAAGTAGTAGAGACAGTTGAGTCTGAAAAGACAGAGGCTCAGAGCAATCCTATAGCAGCTCAAGCCAGCGCCACCACACTGCCTATCGACCTACAGAGCGATGAGTCCCCAGCACAGGCGCAGCTAGAAGAGACACCCTCCCAAGCAGCCGTAGATGAAGTTTCTACTGAAAAGATAGAGGCACAGAAGAGCAATCCTGTAGCAGCTCAAGCAGATACCGCGTCTGTCAACAATAAGAAGGTTGAGATTTCTCAAAAGCCTTCAGAGATGGACTGGAAAAAACTACAGCAGACGGCTAGAGACATCACCGCAGAAACCGGCGATAAGCCAGCAGGAAGAAAGAAGCCTCAGATATTAGATTTTGTTGAGAGCTATGCTGAACAACAAAACAAAAGTTCGGCTGAGAGAGAACTTGCACAGACAGCCAAGAAAACTCAATACGCCAGCGCCGTCGTCACACCGGCTGTCGTTAGAACGCCGGTTGTACAGCCGAATCCTTCCCTAGAAGACTCATACAACGCTGGACTAAAAGCGGCAGAAGTCGATGATAAGACGGCCAAAGGTGCGGCAACGGCTCTAGTGTCCGGCCAGGGCGCAGACACTAGCACCGCTATTAGAGATGCGAATAAGCAGGTACAGCAAAAAGCCAAGCCTGCTGCTGCCGTACAGCGCTCGGCATTACAGCAACTCTACTTCGATGTTCTATCAAAGCAAGGAATTAAGTCTGACTTAGCGGAATTAGCCTCTACAGATTTAGCGAGTGGGAAAGGGGCTCACTCTTCTAAGTCTGTTAGACAAGCACATAAAACTATTCTAGATAAGGAGCTAGAAACAACTGGAGGCTCAACGATTCAAGAGCAAAACTGGCAGAAGCATAGTCGCTATGTAACTGAAAAAGACCCTCGCAAACGTGATCAGGAAATTGCTAGAAATGCATCAAAAGCAGGCGTACCGAAAAAGAGAGTAGAAAATATGTTGCGGATGCACAGTCCTACTGTGGCTCGGATCCAAGCGAGTGAAGGAAGTAATAAAGCTATCAGTTACTTTCAGGGAGTTGCTTCAGAGGCATCTTTCATGACGAAGAAGGCTCAAAAAGTGAGCAAGTCTACCAGCGCAGGTAGGCAGGCCGTTGGGTTAAAGCCAAAGAAAAAAGGCGTGGAAGTTTAACTTCCTATCGTTCGTCAACAGCATTTACAGAATTAATAGTAACTACATCATGTCTTCCTCAAAAGTCGATAAAGCAACAAAACGAATTCACTTTGGCTATTACGCTTATGTTGCAGGTCCAATGGGTGATGTCTTTCAATTTCTCCTGCGGAACAAGACACACACCACACAAAAAGGAAAGAAAATGGCACTGGAAGCCATCTCTGCTTTTTGGAAACCTTTCAGTGCTGAAGCGCTACTAGATGTCAGTGACCGCGAAACACAAATGATTGCACGTCGTTCTATAGACGAGCTACAGAAGCAGATAGTCTTAATTCAGAATACTTTCAATCTCCGACCGGAGTACTCACAACTTGTTACTCGTCGAGAAATGGAGCGAATACTCGATGTTCGCCTTAATCAGCACGACTATGGTTCGCAGCGAGAGGAAACAGCAAGCCATTTCCCAGTGCCTGACAACTACAACGCGCGCGCGATACAGACTCCTAACAAACAGACAGAGAACGATTATTGGTCTTAAAACACCAATAACTCTACCGTTGTAATGCTGCCATCAAATTTCGATGCTAATAGAGAACGCCTCATCAGTTCTTTTCGACAGAAGTTTTTAGACGGAGAGAAGTTTAAAACGATCACTCAAGCTCGCAGTTTTGCAGCAGAGGTGATTGGTAGTCCCGTATCGCCGGGAGAGCCACTTGCAAAAGCCGTTGAGGAGGCAATCGAGCAAGCAGTTGTTCTGGCTGCCCAGAAGATTGTAGAAGAAGAGAGAGGTCAGCCTGCTGAAGAGACTTACGATAAGCTAGTCGACCTCTATGAACGACAGCCAACCTTAGGAACTAGAACAAGCACCAGTATTGAGATGCAGGCGTACAGTACACCCGTGCCGCTTGGCTTTCTTGCCGGTAGGTTAGCGGGCATAGCTCCTGACACTATCGTCTACGAACCGGCTGCTGGCCGTGGGTCGCTGCTACTGCTTGCCAATAATACTAATAGCTATGTCAACGAGCTTGATCCTAATAGAGCCGCTGACCTAGAAGCGCAGGGCTATCAGGTCACGCAGCAAGATGCTACCGGTCACCGGCCACCGGCCAGCGTCGATGCTGTGATCGCCAATCCACCATTTGCTAGACGTAAGAAGGATGGCCGCACGGAGAACTTTCAAATCGGCTGCGCGGATACGCCGATTGTTACGAGCGAGTTAGATCAGGTGATCGCCTGGAAGTCTCTCGAAGCCATGAAGGACGATGGCAAAGCTGTTCTTATCATCGGTAGTGAGTTCGGTGATGAAGCGATGCGAAAGCAAAAGTACAGCAGCACTCGCGTTCAGAAGTTCTTCTTTAATCTCTACCGGCAATATCACGTAAAAGACCACTTCACCGTAGACGGCAAGCTTTATAGCAGGCAGGGCGCAGCCTATCCCGTAGATGTCATTACTGTAGAAGGCCGCAAGCTATCTCCTTATTTATCTCCGAATACTGAAAGAAAGTTACCATCTGTAGATCTGCCTAAGATATACTCTAGCTACGCAGATCTGCGAGCAATCTTTTCAGAAAAGGGTATCAACTATGGAAACGATTCAGACTCAGCCATACATAAAGAACGCACAGGCTTGGGCACCCGAGGAGAACGCGAATCTTCTCGCAGTGCTAACAATGCCGCAGCTGACGACAATTCGGAGTCTGGACGACTATCAGACGCTGATGGAGGTACGACTTCAGGCGATGGTCAAGGACTACAACGAGACAGTAGAGAGTCAGAGCCTGTCCTGGGAAGAGCTGATTCGGAAGGAATGCAGGACAGTTCCAAACGCGGATCTGTTCCTCCCATACACCGAGGGGACGGACGTTCTCAGAAACCTCGCGGAGAGCCAACTTCTACAGTCAAAGCTGACCTGCCAGTTTCCTCAGCCAGTCGCGATAGATCCGACCGAGAAAGCCGACGCAATCGAATCCGCAATGAGCCTGGTGCTCGCGGAGTGGATAGTCCGCCTAACCCTATAATTCCTCATCTAAACATGCCTACACCTCCTGAGCAAAGCAACCGCAACGAAGAAAGCTCAGAGTTAGGGGAGGTGACATACAGACCAAGGAGTAAGAGCAAAGGGCTCGATAGCTATGTTCCTCAAAACTTGGAAGCCCCAATACAGGAGGCGCTAGACAATTTAGAGAGAGTCGTTGGCGACATTGACGAGTTTGTTGCTGACACGCTTAATTTCGGCTCGGTAGAAAACTTGCATAAGGCACTGGCCGCAGAACAGGTAGACGGCGTTGCACTAGCAATTCGCAGCCTGCAACAGGGAAAGGCGGCACTGATAGGAGACGATACAGGACTGGGAAAAGGGCGGCAGATGGCCGCTGCCATAAAATACTCCTTAGAAACGGGCAACATTCCAATCTTTGTCACAAAAGATCCAGGGCTCTATGCAGATATGGCTAGAGACTTAGCTGACATTGGTATGGACCCTGGGCGAATTCGGCCTTTCATGACGAACTCCCAAGAGACTATTCCACTGCCTGATGGTCGCACGCTCAAAACATCTAAAGCTTTACACCAGCGTGAGCTGAATCAGATGATAAGTACCGGGGAGCTGCTGCCCCAGTACAACATGATTTTCTCTACATATAACCAGCTACAAACGGTAAGCGGAAGAGATACAGCTCGTCGCGATTTTCTACGCCAGATAGTCTCTCAGTCGATTCTAGTTTTAGATGAAGCCCACGAAGCGGGCGGTTCGTCTAATGACGTCAATAAGAATATTCCCGACCGCGCCGCCTTCACTCGTAGGCTAGTAGACAATGCGCAGGGCGTCTTCTTTGCGTCGGCCACCGCGACAAAGCGTCCCGATGTAATGGACCTCTACGCCAGACGGATGAATGTCGCCGATATTACATCCGTTCACGGGCTTCAGTCAACGCTAGAGCGCGGTGGTACACCGCTACAGCAGATATCTGCTGCCATGCTGGCACAGGACGGACAGTACATTCGCCGTGCCTGCACCTATGAAGGTGTTGAAGTCGGCTCTAAAATTGTTGGGACCAATCATGATGACGCTGACCGGCTGAGCGAGATCATGAGAGAGATTCTCCGCTTCGATAAGGAAAAGCAATTTGCGGTCGCAGCCTTGAACGAAGAAGCAAAGGCAATGGGGAAGAGGGTAGGCGTTGATAGCACAACCGGTCTTGCGGGCGCTAAATCTACGAACTTTGCTGCGCTGATGTGGATTGTCACGGACCAGGCTGCACTTTCTAGAAAAGCGGATGCCGTCGCGGACTATGCTATAGCCCAGATAGAAGCTGGAGAAAAGCCTTTCATCGGCCTCAGTAGCACGATGGGCTCCTTCATCGACCAGTACGTAAAAGATAAAGGCATTAGACCTGGAGATCCCATCCATGCTAATTTTCAAGACGTTCTCACTAGATATTTAGAGCGTAGTAGAGATGTTGTCGTCAAGGACTATAACGGTGCAATCGTTGATCGGGAACCATTGACGGACAGCGAGCTGGGTGAGAAAGCTGTTCAGGCGTATCAAAAGGCTGAAAAGCTGATTGACCAGGCCAACTTTCAAAACATGCCAATTTCTCCGATTGACTGGATACAGCATCGTGTTGAGTCCGCTGGCTACACGTTTGGAGAGCTAACGGGTAGAACAGCTCACCTGAATTACGATGCGCAGGGTAGTGCTGTCTATGAGTCTAGAGGCAGCGCAGAAACGTCAAAGGCTGGCAAGCTTGAGATTATTGACGGTTTCAACAACGGTAGAATCGACGTTGGCCTCGGCAATCGCTCCGCATCGACGGGGTATTCGATGCATACCTCTGAGAAGTTCTCTGACCAGCGGCGCAGGCACTTTATCATCGCGCAGCCGGAGCGAGATATCAATGTGTTTAAGCAGTTCATGGGACGCTTTCACCGCACTGGTCAAGTCAATGCGCCTAAAATTTCGCTGGTTGTTGGAAACACACCAGATGAGACTCGCCCAGCTGCTGTGCTCGCTAAAAAACTGGCTTCGCTCAACGCGAATACTACCGCTGCAAGACAGGGTGGTATCGACTTTAGCGATATTCCTGACTATCTCAATGAGATAGGAGATCAGGTCGTCAGCGATATGATGCGCTTTGACCCGGACTTAAGTGAGAGCCTGTACGATCCGATTACCGTATCCGAAAACTCGACTCGTCCAGTGGAAGGAGCCGTAGCTAGTGTCACGGGCTGTCTGCCCATTCTGCCCGTGGTTGAGCAACGGGCTTTCTATGCTCAGCTTGATGCTGAGTACACGGCAACGCTTGACCGCTTTAAGGCACTCGGAGAAAACCCGCTGGAGGCGACCAGCGTAGACTTAGACGCACGAACTTTGGGCAATGTGGATATCGTCGCAATTAAAGCAGAGAGCACTTCTGTTTTTGCGCAAGGTATCAGAGCTGAAATTGCAGATGTAAAAGTGCAAAGTAAGCCCAAGCCACAGCTAGAAGTAATCAATGATGTTCGTACAAGCCTGGGGCTTCCTATCGTACGCAACGTTGAGCAGCATGACCAGGCACAAGTTGATGAGCTGTCAGTCAAAACGGTCAATCACCTGTATGAGCAAACGGTCGAGGCAGCTGATAGATACCAACAAAATAAGCATCTTCAATACACTGATTCTGAGCCAGATCTAGACAAGCGGCTCGGAAAGATTGACAAGTTGGAGAAGCGAACAGAAAGGCAGCTAGATACGCTTGCTCAAATTCGCCGCTTTCGACCTGGGCAAACTGTTCGCGTCACGGCTAGCAATGACCGCGTTTTCTACGGTGCAATCACTGCCATTAAGAAAAGAGGCCAGGCGCTCGATAAGCTCACTGCGCCAGGTGCTGAGGTAAAGGAAAACGCTGCAATCCCCTCACGGTGGGAGGTTGAGATCGCACTTGCAGATGCTCAACGACAGATAAATATTCCGCTTTCAAAAATGAACACTCTAGGTGGCGGTAAGGACGCTGGCACCTATACCGTTAGCATCGCTCAACATTCAATCGCTGACGGCGACATCTATCAGATGTTTGATAAGCGGCAATCGTCTGACCGTGAGGTTCGTATTTTGCTTAAAGGGAATCTGCTCAGGCTGGGTGAGACTGAGCTTGGGACGAAAGGCGATCTCATTGTGGCCACGAT
>JAUKWC010040077.1:0-12961 GCA_032356245.1 Endocladia muricata | reverse complement strand
CCATTTTTCGGTAGTTTTCGTGCAAATTGCTTTCTATGCGCTTGCTGACTAAAAGCAGTTGTCTAAAAACTTTACATCCTTTTGTTGCCAAGGTGAGCCATTTTTTGTCGTGTAAATCTTAAAGTCTTGCTCAGTGATAATAATTTGTTCAGCTATCACACCAGAGACTATCTCATTAGACAACGCTTCTGTCAGTCCTATATTGTTTAAATCTACTATATCGCTCATACTATCCTATCACGCCTCTAGAACATCTTGCCTCTAGATTCCACTAGGCGAAACTTCATTCACATTGTCTATGAAACATGGACTCTACATAAACAACACGCTCTCCTCTTCTATTGTGATTCCTGATGTATGGTCTGTAGTTGTGCTTTAGATTTCCTATTTAATCAATTGCATCAACAACTTTAAACCACAAATGCTAACTCTCTGTTTGTTTAGCAAAAAGATTATGTATCTGTACTGTAGAAAGAGTGCATGAATACAATGTTAGGTATATTCTATTTCTCTAAAAAAGGATTAGAGAAGTTATAAGAGTATGTTACTTGTGTACTAACTTAAGTACACTTTATCTTTAGTATGCCGAGAATGTAGAAGTGAAATATCTAAGTAATCAATTACGTCTCGCTAACACTGAAACTATTTTTTGCTCAACTTGAATTGATACAAGTGCTTAATAGGCAAAAATCAGCATCTAGTCAGGCATTTTTCTGATAAACTCTATACAGCTTCTTACATAACAGCACGACTTTGTTTATGCAGACTTTCTAAAGATATGCTTTCAACTATCTAAATTGTCTCGATACCTAGTCAGATTTGTTTTGTGGAACAGGCAAATTCACTTGAAAAAGGTCATTCATTAGACTGTTTAGCTCTTAAACTGTTCAGACCTTGGTATTTATATGAATCTACTACTCGGAATCGACACTGGCGGAACCTATACTGACGCAGTAATTTTGGAATCAAGTAGCAAGAAAGTACTTGCCAAAGCAAAAGCGCTCACAACGCATCAACATCTGGAGATTGGTATCAGCGAAGCTATTGGCTCAGTTTTAAGAGCATCTGCTATAAACACTAAAGATATTGCACTTGTTTCTGTTTCTACAACACTTGCCACAAACGCAGTTGTTGAAGGCATCAGCCAAAAGAGCTGTGCAGTGCTTATTGGTATGGAAAAGGCTATAAGACCAGAGCTAGAAGCGGTTTTAGGACAGCATGACGTTGTGTATCTTTCTGGTGGACATGATGGGTCTGGTCAAGCTGTTGATGAGCTTTCACTCGCTAAGCTAGAAGAATTTCTTGCCGAAAAAGGTGATAGTGTATCTGCATTTGCCTTAACCTCTTATTTTTCTGTTCGTAATCCAGAACATGAGTTAGCAGCTAAAAAGCTGATTACAGATGCTATTAACAAACCCGTGACCTGTAGCCATGAACTTGCCCATGCGCTTAATGCATCTCAAAGGGCAGTGACTTGTGTATTAAATGCTGGACTTATCGGCATGATTGATGATTTTATCAACGCAATTGAAAGCTCTTTAGAAATCTATGGTGTAGCGGCACCTTTGATGATTGTAAAGGGTGATGGCTCGCTTATATCTGCTGAAGAGGCTAAAAAACGTCCTGTTGAAACCATGCTTTCTGGACCTGCTGCAAGTTTGGTCGGTGCTTCTTATTTAGCAGATGCAGAAAATGCAATTATCTCAGACATTGGTGGTACTACAACTGATATTGCGATTTTGACAGGTGGTCAACCTAAACTTCGTGATGAAGGCATCTCGATTGCTGGTTGGCGCACGATGGTTAAAGCTGTAGATATGCATACCTTTGGACTTGGTGGCGATAGTCAAGTTGGTTTAGTTCATGAAGGTTTAGCGACTAAAATTTCTCTTGGACCTAGACGAGTTATTCCAATTAGTCTTTTTGCTCAGGAAAATCCTGAGTTAGTTCATAATGCACTGGGTAGACAGCTAGAAAGTATGTTTCCTAGAGAGCATGACGGTGCATTTGTGAAGTTAATTAGTGAGGCTCGAGCCTCGGATACTTCCCTCTCAACCCATGAACAAAGTATTTTAGAAAAGCTAGCCAACGGTCCAACCAAATTCGATGATGTCATTGAAAATAATCGTTCTATGAGTGCAGTAACTCGCTTACTAAAAGCCAAACGCATCGCAATATCTGCATTCACCCCATCAGACGCTTCGCACGTTGTGGGTGGCTACGACATTTGGGATGGCGAAGCAGCCAAAAAAGCAGCCCAGATTTTTGCAAACAGAAGAAATAACAAAGGCTTAGTCGTAGCAGAAAGCCCCGAAGAACTAAGTAACTGGGTCATTGAAACCCTAAAACGCCGTTCTGCGGAAGTCATTTTAGATACAGCCTTTGTAGCGGATGGTTCAGAAAATAGTCTAGCAACCGCAAAAGAACTGTCTTCTGCTAGTCAACATCCACTTATTAGGGCTGCGCTTAATAAGCAATACAGCATTATAGATTTATCGCTTGGCATCAATCTACCTGTGATTGGTCTTGGTGCTTCTGCTGCGACCTACTATCCTGCGGTTGGCAATATTCTAAACACTAAAGCAGTTATTCCAGAACATGCAGAAGTCGCTAATGCAATTGGCGCAGTGGTCGGTCTTGTACGAAGCACTATAAAGCTAAACGTTTCTACACCTGCCAAAAACACTTTTCGAGTACATGCCTCGCAAGAAACTACTGACTTTAGCCATCTAGTAGATGCCATTAGTTTTGCTGAGGATGTCGCTTCTAAAGAAGCAAAGAAACATGCTGAACAAGCAGGTGCTGGTGATATAGAAGTCCAGCTTTCACGGGTTGATAAAAAACCTGTGATTGGTGGCGTTGAATTATTTTTAGAGTCTGAGATTACTGCTGTTGCATTTGGTAGGCCTAGTTTTTAGATTTAAGAGCAGAATCCTCCTAAATCCTCCTTTAATAAAGGAGGACTTTTTTACTTCAATCTTTGAACTTGCCTTTAGCTCCTTCCTTTTTTAAAGGAAGGCTGGGATGGATTCCGCCTTTTAAAGTCAAAAGAGAAATCCTCCTAAATCCTTCCTTTTCAAAGGAGGACTTTTTTACCTTAAATCTTTGACTTTAGCTCCTTCCTTTTTTAAAGGAAGGCTGGGATGGATTCTGCCCCTAAACAGCAAAAAACCTCTCAAGCTTTCGCCTAAGAGGTTCATACATTTACTTAATACTCTTACTTAGAAACCGTAAACTTCATGCCTATCAGCAGTCAGCTTCTTATCATACCCAGTTGCTTCTAAGTACTCATCAAACTGGTCAAAATCCATTTGCTGCTTCTGGTCAGAAAGTGCAACATCTGGATTTGGGTGTACTTCTGCCATGATGCCATCCGCACCAACAGCAAGACCAGCCTTAGTAAGTGGCACAAGTAAGTCACGACGACCACCACTATGAGTAACATCCACAATCACTGGTAAGTGTGTTTCAAGCTTAGCAAGCGCTACCGCAGATACATCTAGCGTATTACGAGTGTACTGCTCAAAGGTACGAATACCACGCTCACAAAGAATGACATTCGGGTTGCCTTCACTCATGATGTACTCCGCAGACATAATCCACTCTTCGATAGTGCCACTTAAACCACGCTTAAGTAGAACAGGCAGTTTAGTTTTACCAACAGCTTTTAGAAGGGTGAAGTTTTGAGAGTTACGAGCGCCAATTTGCAACACATCAACATATTTTACACAATCGTCTAAATCCTGAGCATCCATAATCTCTGCGATAAACTTAAGATTGTGCTTATCGCAAGACTCACGCGCCCACTCTAGTGCTTCCACACCAAAACCTTGGAATGAGTATGGATTACTACGTGGTTTGTAAGCACCACCACGCATGAGCGTGACACCACGAGCTGCTAAACGCTCAGCGGTTACTTCGAATTGCTCTTTTGATTCGATTGCACATGGTCCAGCCATCAGCACAGGTGAGTGACCTGTACCTACTGCAACATCACCAATCATTACAACAGTGTTTTCTTTGGTAGCACGTGATGTAAGGAATTTTGGCTTGTCAGCTTTTTGACTGGTTTCCATGCTTGCTTGAAAGATAGACTTGAAGATACTTTTAATAACTGCGTTGTCAAATGGACCTTCATTTGCAGCAGTTAATTGGTCTAGCATTTCTAACTCACGCTTAGGGTCATACTGAGAGAGACCTAAACCAGTTTGAATATTGCCAATTTCTTTCGCTAAGTCGCCACGTTTTGAGAGGAGTTTTAGTAGCTCGAGGTTGATATCGTCAACACTCTGACGTATTTCTTGTATTTTATTTTCTGACTTTTCTGACATTACATTTCCTTTCGAGAACAATTATGTATAGATATAGTGTTTGAATACTATAAGAATGAAATAAATCAGTTGAATTGTATAGGGTCGAAAGAAAAGAAGGAGACAATTACAAGGTGTGTTACTTACATACTAGCGTGAAATGTATTCTTTTCATCCTGCGACTATACAAATAAATATTTAGCTTCTAAAACACTAGAAGCTAAAATAAATAAAGTTTGTAAATCGCTGGCTTTGCATAGTTATGTAAACCTGCGGTGCCTCCTGTGGATTTATGTCACTCAATACTAAAATTCAGTATTATGGGGGTGACACATGTTCATCGCTAATAGGCACGCGTCTCTGTGCAAATCTTACAACAAAAATGGTCAGTTCGTAAAGTAGCACTAAAGGTACTGCTATTAACCCTAGGTTAATTGGATCAGCAGTAGGTGTGATAACAGCAGCAATACAAAGTCCGATGACAATGGCGTAACGTCTGTACTTTGTAAGCATGGCATGATTGATGATTCCTAAACGGGCTAGCAAAAACCCTACAACAGGCATTTCAAAAATAATGCCTAGTACGCTCATGTACAGCACCATAGTAGAAACGTAGTTGCCAATCATAAGTTCTGCTTCAGCAGCTTCGCCTAGAAAGCCAACCAAAAATGGTACTGCGAAGGGTAAAGCAACGTAGCGAGCAAAAAGTACACCTAATGCAAAGGTAATAGCAGTACCCGCAATAAAGGGTGTTGCGTACTTTTTCTCTTCTTCGTGCAGACCTGGGGCAATAAAGGCCCATAACTGCCAAAAAATGATAGGGGCAGCGAGTACTACACCACCAAAAGCAGCAATACTCATGGACGCCATGAAAGGCTCGAGCATTCCTTTAAAGTTCAACGTTACATTTGCTGGTAGGGGTCCTTTGAACCATTCAAGCAAAAACTCTCTAAAAACAAAGGCAATTGAAGCCGTTACAAACCAAGCTCCCAAAACCACAAAAATCCGTTTACGTAATTCTTCTAAGTGTTCAAATAAAGTCACAATTGCACATCACAAATAAAATACAAGAAAATATATAAATATAAAAAGGTGTTTTATATCAAAACACCTTTACTGAGTTAAGTTTTAAATACTATGATTGAGTTTTCGTTTTAGTAGTCTCTGTTGGTTCAGTTTCAATCTCAGAACTGAAATCTTCTTTGATATCTTTGATACCTTTACGGAATTCACGTACTGAAGAACCCATGCTTTTTGCAATCTCTGGTAAACGCTTTGCACCAAAAAGTAATAAAACAACAACTAAAATTATAAGTAATTCAGGTACTCCTAGTGGACCTATTCGCATAATGTAAACCTCCTAAAGTAATTATTACTAGAATAGCACAAATTAGATGTGTGTGTATGAAGGATGAATTTTGCCTAAGTATCTGTTAGAAGTCTTAGCTTATCCAAAAATGACTCTGCCTTGTACTGATCAATATTTATTCATATTTTCTAATTCAATTTTTATGGACCTGTTATAGTTTGCAAAAACTGCTGATATGCTCTATCATTTGCTGCCTGCTGAGCCTTATAGCTTTGCTGAGACGCTTCAAAGTTTTGTTGACCAAGTTGCATATTTTGCTCATGTTGCGCTTGACTCTGTGCCATCATCTGCTTACTCTTCGCAATATTTTCCTGACACTGTACAGGGTTATCCTGACACCAAAGCTGATCACCTTTTATAAGCGCTACATCATCAGAAGTGGTTGTATCACCTGTTTTTTGGCGATAGTAATTGATAAAATACTGTTGCATTTCCAAAACACGCTTTTGTTGTTCTTGCTGCAAACGAGCAAATTCTTGATCCGCTTGATTGATGCTATTTTGCATCGCTTGGTCAATTGCAACAGTCTGCTGATTAAAATCTAACATAAGCTTATCCATTTGCTGCATTGGATCTATAGATTGAAAGCCATTCATCTGCGGAGATGGATTCATTCCAAACCCACCCATATTTGCAAAAGCACCCATATTTGGATAACCATCCATACCACCCATTTGTGGATAACCATTCAATTCAAATCCATTATTTGGAAATCCATTATTTAAGAAACTGTCCATTTGCGGATAGCCGTTCATATCAAACCCACCTGCTGGAAATCCATTGTTTGGAAATCCGCTATTTGGGAAACCACCCATTTGTGGATAGCCATTTATGTCAACGCCACCCATTTGTGGATAGCCGTTCAAGTCAAAACCACCTGCATTTGGAAAACCACCCATTTGTGGATAGCCGTTCATATCAAACCCACCTGCTGGAAATCCATTGTTTGGAAATCTGTTATTTGGAAAGCCGTTATTTGGAAAGCCACCCGTTTGCGGATAGCTGTTCATATCAAAGCCACCGTTTGGGAAACCACTTGGGAAACCATTTGGGAAACCACCCATTTGTGGATAACCATTCATGTCAAAACCACCCTGATTTGGATAGCCATTCATATCACCCCCCCCTTGAACTGGGTAACCATTCATGTCGTAGCCTTGTGGATAAACAACTTCTGAGTTTTCACCCCAGTCCTGAGCAAATCCCACACTCAAGAGTCCAATTGTTATCAACCCTAATACTGCAAACTTTAATACTTTGAAGTTTAATACTGTAAACCTAGCTGTAGTAAATCCTAATCTGCTCATTTCTTTTAACATTTCTTCTAACATGGTAAATCCTCCTTTATTCTCAAGTCTGAACTTGATGAACTAAGTGTATAAAGGAGGCAATTAAATTTGACTTAAATTAAACATCACTCAGACCAAACCTGAATATACTAAACGTCTGTCAACTTCAATATTATCAGCCCTATTACACTATATGTTTGAATCATAAATCAATTACTAATAGGTGGCTTATAAAAGGGTTAAGCGAAATTGATACTAACTCTTACTCTCAAAAAATCCCCCCGTTTAATTCAAATTTAAGTCATTACTGCTTAAACTTTATTCAGACCAAAGGAGGTCTTCAATGAAACAAGCAACTTTAATGTTTCTTTTTATTATCAACCTAGTTTTCAGTAGTGCTTTTGCACAAAGTCAGACACAACCAACTTTCCCTAACACACCATCAAATACAGGGATGCAGCAGCCGCAGATGAACCCAATTATAGGTGTATGGCAAACTACTATTGCTCTTGGTCAAGGATTGCCTGAAGCAACTGGTATTGTATATATTTTCCCAAATAACACCTATCGTGAAGAGATGTACGTCAACAAAAAACTTGGTGGATTCTGGGAAGGGCAATATACATTAACGCCTGACGGAACTTTCACTCAAATGGAAGGAAAAAAATCACCACAAATTTGTATCTCTGAAAGTCAGTGTATGGCTAATGAAGGTGAGTCTCAAATTGTAAGTCGTGTGAGCATAAAAAGTCCAAATGAAATAGTACTTAATTTACAAGATGCAACAAGTGGACAATTAATAACAGTAAACTATACACGTATGCAAAATCCTCCAATTAGTGGTGGTGGCACACCTACGACAGGTGGTACGACAGGTGGTACGACAGGCGGTCTTACTGGCTTACCTAATCCTAATCTTCCAGCAATACCTAATCCAAACATGCCTGTTGTAACTAATCCAACTATTCCTAATCCTATTGGTTTAACAAGTAATGCACCTACAGAAACAACGGTTGCAGCCAATACCTTCAGTGACTGGATTGGCAGCTATACAGATGGTGAACTTACTGTGCATATTGGTAGTCCACAGGGTAACTACATGCAAAAAGGTGAGACCTTCTTTCAACTATCAGTTCAAGGAGACGCTCAGCGCTTAGCAGGTACATTTATTACTCAAAATGGTGACAGTTTTCCTATTGTGCTCGAGCGCCAAAATGACCTTGTTGCAGTCACCTCTGATACTTTAAATTTTTCACTAACACCTATGATACCAACTCAACCAGCAGAACCTGTAAATCCTTTAGGCAACTAAGCACAAACATCCAGTTTTTACACAAGGCTTCTGAAGCTATTTTCAAAAGCCTTGTAACCCCTCATTCTCTACACTACTGGAGTAGTTCTGTGAGCAGATCATCTACAACAAAAAATCAATCTATCCAGAACAGTGAAATCAACACTGTTCTGGATTCACTTAATGACTTTAATGACTTATCCTTAAATTATCAAAAACAGTTATTACAAAGGGCTTTAAAACTTAGCGAAGAAACACAAAGCTATAGTCTTCTAATCACATTGTTACGGCTTAATAGTTTAGATGGTAATGTAAATATCAGGGCTGAAACACTTGCAGTAGTTTTAAATCTAGCAGATGAAAGCCACCCACTCTTTTCAGATTTAATTCAAGCACTTGGTGAAGGGGAACGTGTGTTAGTACTGGGGGTTCTGATTGAAGCGAGTAGGCTCGAGCCTGACAACGAACTCCGTCTATGGCGCCTCAAACGTTTAACCAGTGTCATTCCAAAAGGCAGTCGTAGCCTCTATTGGTCAGAAGCCGAAGCACTCTCTAAAGATGGTGGTGATGATGCACAACTTGCACTACTTGGATTTGTACGACAGTTACCTGAGTCCGCCCAAGCCACAACCTTTAAAACCCTTAAACAAAGTATTCAAAAGGTAAAGAATCCTTTTAAAAAAGCAATGGCATTCGCTTCACTCTCAGAGTTTGTAGACCTAAATCAAGAGGATTTAAAAGATGCTGAGCAAAGTGCTGCACAAATACCTAATTCTATCTTACGTGTTATGACAACAACACGCCTCCATGAATTAAAGTCTCAAGTATCAGATTAAACCTGAGGAACATTTTCACAAAAAGATAATTTTCAAGAGTTGATATAGCCTCAAATCACACTAGACAAAAGCTTTCTGATTAAACTAAAGGCAATACCACGACTTGTTGAGTCAGCAACAAATCGGTGAACAACTGTGAGTAAGAATAGGCCCATTTAGGGTGCTTCAACATTAGATATAAACGCTATAACTAACAAAGATGAATAATCTTCGCCCAAATACCAGTGAACTATATATAGAGCGCTCCCGACTACTCAATAAGTTACCTGAAGAATCAGGCTATGTAGTTTGGCTAAAAGCACCCTATGGTTATGGCAAACGTGTTCTAGCCATGCATTGGGCAGATTTATTAGAAAAAGATAACTGGCGAATTGTCTGGTTATCTTTAGAGGGGCGAGACGCCAAGACAACTATTAGTAGACGCACTAGGCCTACCAAACTTTGCACCTTGGGGTGTTGTCTTAGCTACACTTTGGGAACAGCCAACCTTATTGGTCTTAGAAGATTTAACTAATGAGGAAGAGCTTTCACCTGTCCTTAAACATGTTCAGGGTTTAGTTCTACTTGCGAGTTGCAAAGCACTAACTTATTCTAAACTACCCCGTTTAGTCATAGAACAAAAGCTACAACATATTACTGCAAAACAACTTGCTAAAAATGGTTGTAGACGTGAAGCGAATAAGCGTTTTCAATATTTTTCAGAACAGCTTGAAAAAGAAATGGGGCTCGAGCCACTCTCCACCACCCAAACAATCCTAAGCACCTAATCTAACAAGATTTAAGTCAAATTTAAGCGCAACTTTCTATACTTTAACTATGCGGATTAAAAATCACTTACAGTAATTCGCAATATTACAGTAATTCGCAATAAAGGAGAGAGAAATGAAACATTATGTAAAAGCTTTAATGGCTGTGTTACTGGTAGTTGCGCTTAGTGCCTGTGGAAATTCAGCAACAACAAGCTCCGCTAGTATTGTCGGCAAATGGGCTGGAACACAAAACGATGGCAAATCAATTACCTTAGATATCTTACAAGGTGCTCCTAATGTGTCAACTCATTTAGTTGTTGGTGATGAAGCTGAAAGAGACCTAGCAGGAACCTATATAGGTAAGGCACTCGATATACATGCAACTGACACCTTAGGTGTCATAAATTTTAATACTATTGTTTCAGGAAATTCTATGACAGGTAGTTACGTTACCTTCCAAATCGGAAACCCTATAGGCGACGGTGCCAGTTTTACTTTGACAAAACAATAATCTCGTAAAGAATATCCAACTACTTAAAAACTTAGGTTGAGCTTTGACTTTTTGAACTCAACCTAATAGTACAACGACAACCGATAATAATAGGGTATCTTTTGAAGGCTAAACTGCAAAGAGCTTATGGGTACAAAATTCTCAGGTTCATTAAACCTAGTAACTCTTACATCTTCACTTGTCAAAGCAATAGTCTTAAACACATAAACCTCAATTTAATTCAAATTTAAGTGTAGCTTTTTATACTTTAACTATGCGAATCCAAGTTCAATAACAGTTCGCAAATGAACTCTTTTACAGGTAAATAAAATGCTTAACATCCTGTAAGTTCATTACTAAAGGAGAGAAAGATGAAGCGTTTTTTTATTAGTTTAGTATTAGTATCGTTTTTAGTTGCCTGTGGAAGTACGCCACCTTTACCTGTACAACAACAAACCCCACCTGTTCAACCAGCAACACCATTAGAAAGGATTATAGGAGAGTATATTGGTAGCTTTACACTGGAAGAACCCTTGACGCTAGATACCCCCCCTACCCAAATTGGTGGCGACGTATTACTAACCCTAAAAGAAGATGGAAGCTTTGTAGGCACAGCCAAAAAACAATATACAAGAATAGGTTCATTGAATCGTCTAGGCGAAGCTACTGATCCAGAAGAGGGTATCATCACAGGAAAGATTACCAACATATCTGAATTTGGAACTTCGGGTGATCTTGAATTAGAAATTGTTTTCCCAAAATCTGGAAGCTACTCTGGTAAAACTAATTGGACAAACAATAATAACTATATTGTAGCTAGCTTCTATGAAAAAAATATCGATGATTCAGATTTCTTGAAACTTGAAATTGGTGTTGTTCTAAAATAAATTCTTGAATAATGCGCTGAACAACTATGGTTAGGTAATAATTTATATGTACGTAGCTAGTTGTACAACTGTTATTTAGTAAGCTTTTGGTTATGTTCAGGATTAGAATTTAGCAACTGTCATTATAAAACGAGTTTCAACTTGTGGAGTAGTAGTAGTAAGTAGGCTCGAGCCACCCCCCAATACTCAACCAGTACTCAACACAATCCCATTTATCCTAAGCACTAAAAAAGAGCTATTCCAAGTTAGTTTGAAATAGCTCTTAATCTATTTACTTTCTTTTTCAGTCTTCTTACTCTCAGATTTCTTGGCTTGCCGTCTTGCTTCCTCAGATCGCAACTCTTCTCGTAAATGCTCTCGCTGCACCTGAATAAAATTCTGAATCGACTGCCCTAAAGCTCGGAAAGTTTCAGGAATACGTCTTGGTCCATAAAACAGTAATATAGCGGTTAAGAGCAAGACCATGTGCCAAGGTTGAAAAGCTGCATCATTCACTACCTAAGAGTCTAGCAAAAAGTAGCTGCCAAATAAACCATAAAGCTACACATCCAACAGAACAGTGTGAATTTAGTCTTAAATCCTAAAAGCCACTACTATTGATGGCTCGTTCGGGCAACCAAAGAACAATTTGCGGGAAGAGAATAATAAGCAATAACGTCAACATCTGAATAATTACGAATGGAATGATGCCTTTAATAATATCAATGGTTCGCACCTCTGGTGGCGCAACCCCTTTAAGATAAAACAAGGCAAACCCAAAGGGCGGTGTTAGAAAGGATGCCTGCAAGTTCATGGCAACAATCACACCAAACCAAGTAAGTGTAAGCTCGGTAGTTGGGTGAATGCCCACAAGTACCGTAGCTGCAATTGGTGCAAGCAAAGGCACAACAATGAACGTAATTTCAATAAAGTCAATGAAGAATCCAAGAATAAAAATAACAAGCATTGAGAAAAAGAGAAAGCTAACCATCAAGCCTTGTTCGGGAGGAAGATTTGGTAACACTGGTAAATTTAGTAGGAAATCTTTAACAACATGCTCACCTTTAAGTGCTGTAAAAACCATACTGAATGTTGTCGCACCAACCAAAATAATGAACACCATACAGGTAAGCTTAAGTGTTTGATCCATAACATCTTTAAGATTACCTAGATTAAGTTTACCATTTACCAAAGCCAACAGACTGGCACCAAGCGCACCTAATGCACCAGCTTCAGTAGGTGTTGCAATACCTGCAAAGATACTACCTAAAACTACTAAAATTAATAATAGTGGTGGTACAAGACCCTTAATTACCCGACCAAAAAGCTGCCACCCTTTAAGTGTACGAGCCTCAGGCGGCAGCGCAGGTGCAGCATTTGGACGAAAAATAGCAACAATAATGACCCAAACTGCAAACATGCCTGCAAGTAGAAGGCCTGGAATTACTGCACCATAGAATAAATTGCCAACAGATACACCAATTTGGTCACCAAGAATTACCAAAACAATGCTTGGAGGAATAATAGTACCCAGTGTTCCTGAAGAGGCAATAACACCTGTGGCTAGCCCTTTGTCATATTTATACTTAAGCATAATTGGCAATGCCAATACACCCATAGTTACAACAGATGCACCCACAATACCTGTAGACGCAGCAAGCAATGCACCTACAAGAACAACTGAGAGCGCAAGTCCACCACGAAGACCACCAAAAAGAACACCCATAGTTTCAAGAAGTTCTTCTGCTAGACCAGATTTTT
>JAUKWC010040066.1:0-12972 GCA_032356245.1 Endocladia muricata | reverse complement strand
CCGGCCCCCTGCTCCTCGTCGGGATGAATGCCTTCGCCGTCTCGATGGGCGAGGGAGCGATGGCTGACTGGAGCGCGGTATTCCTGCGCGTCGTATCGGATGCGAGCGAGGCACGGGCCGCCCTCGGATTTGCCGCCTTCAGCGTTGCCATCGTCCTCGCGCGCCTGTCGGGGGGCATCGTGGTCGAGCGCCTCGGTCCAGTCGCGACGGCGCGCTACAGTGCCGCCCTCGCCTTTCTGGGCCTGATGACCGCTATCGTCGGACAGACGCTCGCATTTGCCCTGACCGGCTTCATGCTGATGGGGATCGGATATGCCGTCGTCAGGCCGCTCGTGTTCTCGCGCGCGGCGCGCGACCCCCATATCCCTTCCGGCCCCGCTATCGCCAGTGTCGCCACGTTGGGCTATGGCGGCATGTTGCTGGGGCCGCCGATTATCGGATTTATCGCCCAGATGGTCGGGATACGCCTGTCGTTTCTGGTACTGGCGGCCCTGACCCTGCTCGCGATGCTGCTGGCGTCGAGATTGGACGTGCCGCATCGGCAGGAGTGAGCCGGACGCGCTCCGCTTTGCGCGAACAAAGTTTAACGCGGGATGAAAGAGCCCGGCGATTAATCTTTTGTTAACCATGCAGGGTTAGCAAGGGCGGTCAGGAGGCAGATACCATGCCCAAGATTATCGTTCTTGAGGAAGACAAGCTACTCGGCGATGCGTTGAAGAATGACCTCGTCGCCATGGGGCACACGGTCGATTGCGCGCGTAGCGTTCCGGGATGCCTGACGCTGCTGAACGATACTCAGTACGATCTGCTCATTACCGACTTCTTCACCAGCTCCAAAGGAGTAGCCACGGCGACCAGTGGCGCAACGGTAATCATCGCGGTGCGGTTCTGCGATGCGACGGAGAGCGGTCTGGATGTCGATCCGATGATGCCCATCGTTGCCATGAGCGATGCGATAGCGAACTCTGCGAAGACGGATCCACTCGCCCTGTGCAGCGCACTCGGGGCGAACGAGACGATTCGCAAGCCGCTGAGGATCGGAGAACTAAGGCGCGTTGTGGACAGGGCGCTCTGCGCCTGATTCGAAATCGAAATCAGGGCGGATGCAACCCGGCATATCGTCAAAGATCAGGAGTTGGACACATGCCCCGGATAAGATGACCCGGAGCGAATTGCATTCAGGCTGAAACAGCAAACTGGCTTTCGCGGTCGAGCCTCAAGAGTGGGGCAGCGAAAGCCAATCCAACTTGATGCATATCGTCTTAGCCAGTCAACTGCGCGAAGCGCCGTTCGAGAGTATCGATCATCACTTCGATCCGTCTACGCTCGCGATTGGAAGATGCCTGTTCTGCCAGACCGGCAAGCATCTGACGGGCGTGAAGGAACTGCGTTTCACAGCTTTCACGAACCGAGCGGCACTGCTCGTAGGTCTGATGAACGCGGGAGTGATCATCGAAGTGCTGAACGTGCATATGATGTTCCGTATGAAGTTCATATTTCTTGTCTGCCGTATGAGTAACTTGATTTGGTAAAAGTATTGCTAAACGCGCTTGCATATTTCCCTGATTCAGACAGTTCCACCGATCCGGTTCGCGGTATCGGGGAGGTGGCTTGGAAAAACTTGATTGACGGTTAATTCAACGCCTGAATCGTATTGACAGTACACTGTAGGAGCCGTCACCTGCACCCGCCAAACCCTGTCGCGTCAGATCGCGCCAATGCCAGAATGCACCCAGGAGCACCTTCATGAGTTTGCAGGCCACGAACCTGGAGCTTCAGCCCAAATATCCGCGCTTCGCCGTCGGAATCGGTGCATCCGCCGGTGGTCTGGAGGCCCTCGAACTCTTGTTCAAGGGAACGCCCCTGATCGACAACTGCGCGTTCTTCGTCGTCACGCACCTCTCTCCTGACTTCAAGAGCCTGCTCGACGAGTTGCTGCAACGCCACACCACGATGACGGTGGAGATCGCGGAGCACGGAAAGCAGATTCATCCCGCCTGCGTCTACATCATCCCGCCAAAGGTCGAGATGGTCATCGCATCGGGCAGGATTTTCCTGAAGGAGCGGGATCGCGCCATTGCCCAGCCGCTGCCCATCGATGTCTTCTTCAATTCCCTTGCCCTCGAATATGGCTCGTCCGCCATTGCCGTGATTCTCTCCGGGACGGGCAGCGATGGCTCGGATGCACTGAGGAAGGTCCACGAACACGGTGGCCTCACCATCGTTCAGGATCCCAAGGACTCGAAATTCGACGGAATGCCCAAGGCGGCGCTCGCCACGGGGGCCGTCTCGCTTCAGGCGGCGGCATCCGAGATCGGCAGGATCATCGCGGGCCGGACGAGCGATGGCGAAAGCCGCGACGATGCGCCTTTCGATGAACCGCGCGACCGCCGTGCCGAAGAGATTCAGGAAATCCTGGAAATCACGCACGGCACGTTCAACGTCGATTTCTCGCTCTACAAGATCAACACGATCTATCGGCGTATCCTTCGCAGGATGACGGCGTTGAAGCGCGAAAGCCTCGCCGAATACATCGAGGATCTCAGGGATGATCCGGTCGAACAGAAAAAACTGTCCAACGACCTGCTCATCAACGTCACTGAATTCTTCCGCGACCCTGCTGCGTTCGATTTGCTTCGGGAAAAGGTCATCGCGCCCCTTGTTGCGGAAGTTCAGGATCGCAGGGCGATTCGTATCTGGGTTCCGGGATGTGCCACCGGCCAGGAAGCCTATACCATCGCCTGCCTCCTTCATCTCGAAGCGAGCAGAAAAGGCGTATCGATCGAACCGCAGATTTTCGCCACCGATCTCAGCGCGCCTTCCATCGACACCGCCGCGCGGGGCGTCTACCCGAAGGAAGATTTCGCGAATGTCGATCCCGATATCGTCGAGCGATGCTTCGAGATCTTCGAAGGCGACCAGATGCGGATCGTGCCGAACATCCGGCGCTGGATCGTCTTTTCGAAGCATAACTTCCTCGATGATCCACCCTTCACGAGGATGGACCTGATTTCATGCCGTAACGCGCTGATATATCTTGAGAACGAGGCGCAGCAGAGCGCCCTGTCGCTGTTCAATTTCGGCCTGAGACATAACGGAAATCTCTTCCTCGGACCGAGTGAAAGCATCGGTCATCAACAGGAAGACTTCGAGACGATGGATCGCCGCTGGCGCATCTTCAAGAAGATCGGCAGCGCCTCGGCCTCGCACCATTCTATCGGGCGCCCCCGTCAGATTACCAAGCGCCAGTTCATGCGCGGACATCAGGAACCGCCAGCGCCAGCGCCGCGTATGCTGACCCGGCTTCCGCCTGCCTATTCAGAACTGCTCGACCATTCCGTCCCGGAAGGCGTGCTCGTCAACCGTGAGCGCGATGTCGTGCATGTCTTCGGCTCGTCCGGTTCGTACCTGAATCCGGCCTCCGGCGCGATGAGCAACGATATTCTCAGCATGGTCGCCCCCTATGCCCGCATCGCCCTGTCCACGGCGCTGGAAAAGGCGGCGAGCGACAACCGGATCGTCGAATTTCCGAACATCGCGGGTCCGAACGACCTTGCGCTCAGTATCAGGGTCGTTCCGCTCACGCGCGAAGGCTCCGAGGAGCCGCGCCACTTCCTGATCTCGCTCAATGACGCGGATTCATCCACGATGATGCCGCCGATGTCTGCCATGTCGCAGCCCATCGTCATCGAAGGAGATTCCTTCGCCACCGAGCGCGTGGAAGCCTTGCAGCGCGATCTGGATACGACACGGGAAAATCTGCAATCGACCATCGAGGAAGTCGAAACCTCGAACGAAGAACTGCAATCGACCAACGAAGAGTTGATGGCGGCGAACGAGGAACTGCAATCGACCAACGAAGAGCTTCAATCGGTCAACGAAGAACTCTACACCGTCAACTCCGAATACCAACAGAAGAACGATGAACTCGTCGATCTGACACACCAGATCGAGAACCTGATGTCGGCGACGAATATCGGTGTCGTCTTCGTCGATGACCGTTTGCAGTTGAAGAGATTTACCTCCGCAGCCACCGAAGTCGTGAACTTCATCGCGCAGGACATCGGGCGCAGTCTCAAGCACATCACCCACTCTTTCCTCGATACCGACCTGCCCACCATGGTTCTCAAGAGCTTGCGGAACCGCAAGCCCTTCACGGCAGAGCGCCTGACGGAAGATGGACGCTGGTGGGAGATCAGGATCAACCCCATGCGCGCCGCAAAGGGTCGGGCCGACGGTGCCGTGATAACCTTCTATGATATCTCGTCGGTCAAGGAGGCCGAGGTCGCGCTGCTCGAACGCTCGAATGCCATGCGTATCGTGGGCGAGCTGCTCGGCGCACACGCGATCACCCACGAACCGGATTTCGGCTTCGCCTCCCCCCAGGAAGGCTGGGGGGCATCGGTGTCGCAGGAGGCCGAAGACTCGCTGGGTCAGGGCTGGCTCGGTGCCATCGTGGAGGACGACCGGGAGCGCATAGCCGCCGAACTCGAAGCGGCACAGCGCGACCTGCCCGTTTCGCTCGAATTGCTGTTCCGGGTTCCCGTGCAGGATTCCGAAACCCGCACCCGCCATTTCCGCATGATCTCCCGGCGCGACGACAACGACGACAGGGAACATGTCGGCTGGTCCAGCGTCGTCATCGACGTGGAGAGTACGGTCCAGTCCGGTCAGGCGGTCCGTTCCAGCGAGAAATTCCTGGAGGCCGTTCTGCACGCCAACCAGGCACCGCTGTTCTACGTCGATAAGGAACTGGTCCTGCGATACGTGAACGAGCCGTGGAACGAGGCGAACGACCTTCAGACAGGCAACGTCCTCGGCAAGCATCTCAACGAAGTTCTGGATGCCAAGGGCTTTGAGAGCCACCTGCCGCATATCAAACGTGCCTTGACCGGAGATCGCGCCGAACAGCGTGTCCACGACAATGGACGCCCCGGCGACCCGACCCTCGCCTCGATCGTCTACGAGCCTCACCGCGCCCAGAACGGCGAGGTCTACGGTGTCGTCGTGCAGGTACGCGATCTCTCCACCTTGCTGAACGAGTTGAGGGGAATGACCGAGGCCGAGACGATCATCGGACGCGGCCTCATCAACTCGCCGACGCCCTGTGCCCTCGTGTCGCTCAAGTCCCTGAAGCCCAAGCTCGTATCGCGCGCCCTCGTCGATCTGAGCGGATATTCGAGCCTGACGCTAAGCCAGATCGGCCTTGGCTCGCTCTTCACGGATTGGGACAACGACCAGTTCGTGCAGCGCATCCGCTCCGCCGAGCCGGGGCGTACGCCCCATTCCGTCACGACCGGAATGATCGACCGGGCCGGGGCGCAGATCCCCGTGAACGTCGCCATTTCGTCCGACCCCACCAACAAGGACCACGCCCTTCTGCTGCTGACCGACCTGCGACCGCTGCAGAATGCGGAAACCGCGCTCAAGGTACGGACCGCCGATCTCGCCAAGACGAACCGGACACTCGAAATCTTCGCCGCCGGGGCATCGCACGAGATGAAGGCCCCCGTCCGGAAGATCAAGAAATACGCCGATATCCTCATCGAGGACCATGGCGAAGCGCTCGGTGAGGAAGGCTCCGACATCCTGGGCGTCATCTACCGGTGTTCCGAAAGACTGCGCGAGATCATGGACAGCGTGCTCGAACTTGCATGGCTGGAACGCGATATCCCGGAACAGACCACGACCGATCTGGACACTGTTATCGAGCATGTACTGGTGGACAATTCGAGTCTGATCCAGGCCAAGAACGCGGATATCGACATCTCGCCGCTGCCTCGACTGCACAGCGACCGCAGGCTGCTCGAAATCCTGTTCGGGAATCTCGTCAGGAACGCTCTGGTCCACTCCATGGACGGGCGAGCCATCGAGATCAAGATCATGGAAGTGGAAACGTCCAACCCGGAGATGGCGAAGATACTGGTGCAGGACAACGGCACGGGCATCGACAAGGAATATGTGGACCGCGTGTTCGAGCCGTTCGTACAGTGCGGAAAGAACGTCGAGGGCAGCGGAATGGGCCTTGCCCTGTGCGAGAGCATCGCGGCAAAGCATGGTGGCTTAATCGAGCTGATGACCACGTCGCCCGACGGTTCCAGCTTCGTCGTCACGCTACCCCGCGCCCGGGCCGCCTGAAAGCTCTGGCTTCCTTGAGGGAACCGGAAGAAACCGCGATCAGGCTCGACCGGCCTGATCGCATTTCACCCTATGCCGATGCCTTAATGGTGCGGTCACTGACGCAACTCGACGGGAACAGCATCCGCGCAGACGTTCCGACGCCCTTGCGGCTTTCCAGCGTCAATTCACCGCCGTGCTGCTCCATGAGCGATTGCACGATGGTCAGGCCAAGGCCTGTTCCCTGACGCGCCAGCGTCGGATCGTTCGTCACCTGACCGAAGGGCATCAGGGCGAGTTTCACTTCCGGCCCCGTCATGCCGACGCCCTCGTCCAAGACACGCACTTCCAGACCACTATCGGTCAGTGAGGTGGACACCCGGACCTTCTTGCCCGGCCGGTTGAACTTGATCGCATTCGATATCAGATTCGTCAGCATCTGTCGCAGCGCGCGGGCATCCGCGAGCAGCAGTTCCCCATCGTGGCGGAACATGACGTTGAGCGTGACGTGCCGGTCTTCGGCAATGGGGCGCAGGACGGCGATCTGAAGCTCGATGAGTTCAGAAATATCGATCCATTCCTTCTGGAGATCGAATTCCTGCTGTTCGATCTTCGACAGGTCGAGAATCGTGTTGATGATTTCGAGAAGGTGCTTGCCGCTCTGGTTGATGTAACCCGAGTATTCGCGCACGACCTCTTCTTTTATCATGCCTTCCGGCACCATGAGCATCGCGTCCGAGAAGCCGATGATGGCATTGAGCGGCGTTCGCAGATCATGGCTCATACACGCCAGAAACGAGCTTTTCGCTTCGTTCGATGTTTGCGCGAGGGCCGCGCTGCGCCGTAGCGCTTCCTCGATCGCATAGGCCGAGTAGACGTGGTTCACCGCCCGGCGCAGGGTTCGCGCATCGAGGTTGTCCTTCGACAGGAAGTCGTAGGCCCCCAGGGTCAGCGCCGTGTCCTCGATATCGACATCGGCACCGCCACTCATCATGATGATCGGCGTGCCGCCCGTCTTGCGGTCGAACTCCTTCACCAGTTGTATGCCCGAATCCGGCCCGAGATGCAGATCGACGAGAGCCACGTCGAATTCGGCACTGGCCAACGCGGCCTTTCCGGCATCGAGCGTATGAAAGCAATTCGCGCTCCACATGCCGCCCGAGGCCTTGTCGATGTAGCGGGCGACAAGACGTGCATCCTGTGGATCGTCGTCGATGATGGCGCAGTTGAGGCGGGTGTCCAGCATGGTCGTCTCGTTTTTGTAATTGCTCGGATTTGAATAAAATTAAAGTGCAAACCATTGGTTAAACACGTCGCGGGGATGACCCGGTATCGACATTTTTTTGCATCCATAGCCGAGCGCGAAACCCCTTGAAAACAGCGGCATGGCGAACCGATCCTCGTGTGGACCAAAAAAAATATAGTTACTTTTTCGAATGCCGGTGAAGCACGCGGAAATGCATGGAATCACGACCGGGAATCAATGGCGTTCGCCCGGAATCGCCGCTCCGGCAAAGGCCCTGGAGGGATCACGCGCGTCATCCCCTCCGCTCGTTAGGAATTAGTTCAGAATCGTTAACGAATTTTAACACTTTTACCCCTATGCGGAGGGGCGACGAGCCGTAAAGTCGGCGCGCAGTTCGCATTGTCCAGGAGTCGCCGCCATGACTGCCCGCCTTCTCAAATTCTGGGAACAGTCTCCCGACGATCCGTTCGATGCCCTCTTCGATCATGCGCCGGTCATGACGCACAGCATGGGCGAGGACGGCACGCTCCTGCGGGTCAGCCACTTTCTCGCATCGGCGCTGGGATACGAACCTTCCGACATGGTCGGTCGGGAACTGATCGAGTTCATGACACGCGAATCGAGCGACCGGACATCGCGCGAGATCCTGCCTGCGCTGAATGCCACCGGCCATATCGAGGACGTGAGTTGCGACTTCCTGCGCCGCGACGGCACGACGCTCCCCGTCCGCATGTCGGCCATCGTCCAGACAGGACCGGACGGTGGCGATCGACGCTCCCTGACGGTCATGTTCGATGACACCGAAGCGCGCCGCAGTGCCAACATCCTCGATGCCGCGCTTTCGGCCATCCCCGAGGGATTGGTGATCTACGACCCGGAAGACAGGCTCGTTCGCTGCAATGATGCCTACAGGGAAATCTACGCGGCATCCGCACCGGCGATCCGGGAAGGCGCGAGCTTCGAGAGCATCCTGCAATACGGCCTCGACCGGGGCCAATACCCGGAGGCGGGCGACACGGCGGAGTCGAAAGCCGCCTGGCTGGCGAATCGTCTCGCAAGCCATCGGCGTCCGAATGGCGCGATAGAACAACGGATCGGCCCCGAAAGGTGGCTTTCGATCAACGAGAGGCTCACGCCCGGCGGCCACATGGTCGGAATTCGCTACGACATATCCGCGCTCAAGAAGGCCCAGAGCGAGGCCGAGCGCTTTGGACGCATCCTCGAAGGATCGAGACACGAGATCTACGCCCTCGACGCGACGACCCTGAAGTTCGAGATCGTGAACGCCGCCGCGCGTGACAACCTCCAGTACACGATAGACGAACTGCGGGAGATGACGCCCGCCGATATCAGTGCCGACTTCGACGATGAAGCCCGGCTGTTCGCCCTGATCGACGATCTGTCCACGGGGGCACGGTCCTCCATCAAGGTCCGTACGCATCACCGGCGCAAGGACGGCACACTCTATCCCTGCCACATCGGCGTGGAACTCGACCGGAGCGGAGGCAGACCGCTCCTCGTTGCATTCTGCGAGGACGTATCCGAGCGAGAGGCCCTGCAGAACGAGATCGCGGACCGCAATATCGAGCTTGCGGAGAAGAACCGGGAGTTGATCGAGATCGCCGCCGAGGCTGCAAGGGCCAGCAGCGCGAAATCGGTCTTTCTCGCCAATATGAGCCACGAAATCAGGACGCCCCTGAACGGTGTCCTCGGCATGGCCTCCGCACTTGCCCTGACGGAGTTGTCGCCTGAACAGTCCGAGCCGCCCTTTTGGTGTTTGGCGGTTGGGGGGGGAGCGGCGAGTACCAAAGCATCCTCCCCCAATGCCAATACAGTCTTCAGGCGGCATCCTTGCGCCGCCGGACTTCGGCAAACACGATCTCCGGGTCGGCATCGCGCAACCCGACCTCGCGGGCGACATCGGGGGAGACGGCGCGGAGGAAGGGGTTGGTCGCCTTTTCCAGACCGATGGAGGTCGGCGTGCTGCGCCCGCCCGATTCCAGCATATCGATCAGGTCATGCACCCGGCGATGCAGCATCTCGTTATGCGGATCGACGGTCAGCGCGAAATCGGCGTTCGTCGCGGTGTATTCGTGACCGAAGAAGACGAGCGTATCGTCGGGCAGGTCGGCCAGCGTGCTCAAGCCTCCCCACATCTGCTGCGCCGTGCCCTCGAACAGACGGCCACAGCCCATTGCGAACAGGGTATCGCCGCTGAACAGCACCCGCTGTTCGGGGAAGTTATAGACGATGTGGCCCACCGTATGCCCAGGCGTGTCGATCACCTGCACCTCGATATCGCCCCAGTAGAAGCTGTCCCCCGGTGTCACGGATTCCGTGAGGATCGGCAGGCGCGTGGCATCCGCCGAGGAGCCGATGACCGACACATTGCCTCTGGCGCGCAGGGCCTCGACCCCGTCCACATGGTCGCCGTGGTGATGGGTGATGAAGATATGCGTGAGCGTCCAGCCGAGCAGATGCAGCGCCGCCTCGACAGGCTCCGCCGCCGGTGCATCGATCAACGCGACGTTGCCGGTGGCCTCGTCCCGCACCAGATAGGCGAAGTTGTCGCTGAGGCAGGGAATCGAAACGATCTTCAGATTACCCGCTTCGGTGGTTTCGAGCGCGGAGAGGGCGTTGGACATGGGACTTCCTCGTCGGTACATCTTTGGGGACAGAGTATAGCAAGGCAGCCGCCCGTGCACCATGATGTGACATCCCTGTCGGGTTTCTACTATGCCAGCGATCTGGGTCGCTCGGCACAGGCGAACCTGCAACAGGCGCTTCGGACGATCTGGCCGAATTGCAAGGGCATGACGATGGCCGGATACGGATTTGCCGCCCCGTTCCTGCGGCCCTTCATGGGCGAGGCGGCGCGCACGCTTTGCCTGATGCCCGCGCGGCAGGGCGTGATGCACTGGCCCTACGATGCCCCGAACACCGCCACCCTGATCGACGGCGGACGCTGGCCCATCGCCAATGGCTTCATCGACCGGCTCATCGTCGCCCATGCCATCGAGACGGAGGTGCATCTGGACGACCTGTTCGAAGAAATCGGGCGCGTCCTTGCGCCGGAGGGGCGGGTCGTCGTGATCGCCTCCAACCGTTCCGGCATCTGGGCGCGGGCCGATTCGACGCCCTTCGGCGTGGGGCGCACGTTTTCCTACGGACAGCTCGAACGCATGATGGAAGACCACGACCTGACCCCCGTTTCCCGCGCCGCCGCCCTCTATGCCCCGCCGAGCGAGCGACGGTTCTGGCTGCGCGCTGCTCGCACGATGGAGCGGGTCGGCCTCAAGATCGACGCGCAACGGGTGGCCGGAGCGCTGCTGGTGGAGGCGACGAAACGGGTCTACGCCTTGCCGAAGGGCAAGCGCGAGGGCGTCGCCGCCGTCCTCAAACCGATCCGCGCCCTGCCCCGCCCCGTCGGCGCAACGCCCAAGGGCGATGTCGCCGCACAGGAAGAGAGTAAAGCCTAGCCGGCACGGCTCATCACGCCGCTTTCCATGGAACAAATCGTCCCGCGACACGTCATTCAGCCTACAGACGACGCTGAAACGTGAAAAGGACAGCCCATGGCCGACTTTACCGGAACGACAGGCAACAATGACTGGCGCGCCACCTCCGGCAGCGACAATTTCTACTTCGGCGAGAACGAAGGCGTCGATCTGATACTGGATTTCGACCTGTCGAGCGACACGCTCGTCTATACCGACAATTCCGTGGATGGCTTCGACGATCTCGAAATCACCCGGCTCAGGACCAGCGACGGCGTCGTCTCGACGGTCATCGAGAGCAACGACCAGTACACAATCCTCTACGGGATCGACCCCTTCTCCCTCACCGACCGCGCCTTCGCCTTCACCGATGATGGCGACCGGGGTACGCTTGAGGATGCGCGCGACCCGGACGATATGGACGACCTGCCGGACGAGGTGCAGCCCGCCGCAATCGACGCACGGGTCGATGCGCTGGAGGGCAATACCGCCGACGAACCGGGATTGCAGATCGGCGAGGACCGTTTCGTGACCGCGGAGAGTTTCGTCGATGGCAACGGCGACAGCGAACTGCTCGCGCGCATCTATGATGGCGACGGCCAGCAGGTGCGCTCCTTCTACGTCCGCTCGGACAGCGAATTGAACTACGACCCCGTCCTCGCGGCGCGCGAGGGGGGCGGCTTCGCCGTGGCATGGGTCAATCAGGACGACGACGACCCGGAGGAAGCGCTGGTCTATCTGCGAACCTATGACGAGAACGGCGGAGCCATCGGTGGCCTCAACACCATTGCGACGGGCGCGGATCGCATCGACGAACCCGCGCTGACGGCCCTCGAAGGGGGCGGCTTCGCGGTCGCCTTCGAGAACGAGGCGGCAGGCTCGGTCGAGGTCCAGCGCATCTCGAACGACGGTCGGGATATCGGCGACAGGATCACCGTCGATACCGGCGTGGACCTCTCCGGCTCGCCCGCCATCGAGGCGCTGGACGGTGGCGGGTTCCGCGTCACGCTCGAAAAGGGCGGCGAGACGCGGAGCTACGACTTCGACGGCAATGATACCGCCGGCCAGAGCACCGCTCCCCCCGATACGACCCCCGACGACAGCTTCACCTTCGATGACGGCATCGAGGACATGGCCGTCAATAACGACCAGACCGACGACGACATGCTCCTTCTCGCCGCCACGGACGATGCGGCGGATGCGCCGCTGGTCGAGGGCGACCGGATCGACATGGCCCCCGGCATCGACGCCGACCCGACCATGCCCCCCAATGAGGATCGACGTCTCCCCGACGCCGATGATTTCCTCTTCGGCTGACAGACCCCCGTTGATGCCGCCCCTGCGGTCCTCTATGAGATCGGGGGAGATGCAAGGGCGGGGGAGCCGGGACATGGATGATGCCGACTGGTCGCCGCGCTCGCTGGACGAGGTCCGCGAGCGCATAGATGCCATCGACGACGCCATGCTGGCCCTGCTGCATGATCGTGCCCGCGTGGTCGAGCATGTCGGGCGGCTCAAGCGCGAGGGCGGTGGAACCGGCGCGAACAGCGCGTTTCGACCGGCGCGCGAGGTGTCCAGGCTCCGCTCCCTGTATGCGCGCACCCGCGATCCGCTGACCTTCAAGACGGTATCCGCCGTCTGGCGCGAGATCATTTCCGGCTTCACGGCGGCGCAGGTATCCCTGCCCATCGCAACGCCCCCGCAGACGGCGACCCTCGCCCGCGAAACATTCGGCGCACAGGCGCTCATCACCATCGCGCCCTCCCCCGCCGCGTGCCTGAGCGCCGTGACGAAAGTTCCGGGAACGGTCGCCCTCCTCCCCGCCGACGGTATCGACTGGCGGGCCGTCGCCGATAGCGGCGGCAAGGTGGTCGCCGCCGCGCCCTTCGTCGGAAACAGCATCGAAGCATGGTGCGTAACCTTGGGCGAGCCGGGCATCAGCGGCGATGACATGACGCTGGCCATGGCCCCCGACGGCACGGTACGGCATATCCCCGGCATCGACCCCGACCTCGCCGGTGACACCCAAATCGGTGCGTACCCCATACCCCTCAAGCCCGGACCATCCTGACATGACCGACCTGCCAACCACCCCCACGCCCCGTCCCGGCC
>JAUKWC010040055.1:0-12984 GCA_032356245.1 Endocladia muricata | reverse complement strand
CTTTGCGCAGCGTCCTCCCAAAAATGATCTGACGAGTATACGAACGACCCTCGCGGAGTTGAATCGGTAATAGTCTGGTACCGAAGGGACTAAATTGTTAATTAGTTAATCGGTAGATCACCAATTACGGATTAACATTCATAAACAGCTTCAAGTGCAAATAATTATCGACTATAACTACAACCACACATACGAATCAGGCATCCTTTCCCCCAAAAAATAACCTCCCATAAGCTGATTAAAATTTTCTTAAAGACCACCCTACGCTGGAATTTGGCGCGGGGTTTGGCTATTTTATTAGTTAAGTATCTAAATCCAACACAATGATCAGGAAGGTTATCCTATTTTTAGTTTTTATCAATTTATGCTACGGTGGATTATCTGCACAAACGGCCGGGACCATTGCCACAGAAATGCCCTATTTTTCCGGTTGTGAAAGTTTTGCCGATTATTCGGATGAAAAAAGGGATTGCTCTAATCGGGCGTTAATTACCTTTATTTCCCGTAATCTGGTTTACCCCGAGCAGGCACAGACCGATGATATTGAGGGGACTGTTTATGTACGCTTCACGGTAGCAAAATCGGGAAAAGTAATTAATGCGGAAGTTTTAAATCAAGTCGGCGGTGGCTGTGACGAGGAAGCGTTGCGTGTGGTCAATATGTTTCCAGATTGGTCGCCCGCCCAACGTGACCTTGCAACCGTAGCCGTTGAAATGAATTTACCCATCTTATTTGCCCTCAAGTCGGTCGAACCGGAATTCTCCGAACGACACACCATCAATTGGGGTAAGCTAAATGGAAAGCAAGCTTCCCGAACCGAATTATTAAATAATATCCGGGACGAAATAATTGTCAGAGACGAACTGGGTAATGACCTGGATATCAGCAGTCTGGCTATCGCTTATCAGCGCAATCGGACTTTCAGCGAGGCGGAAAGCACGGGAAGTATTAACAACGATATGATTAAGATTTTAAAAAAGGCAAAAGCGGGAGGTGAGATACTGGTAACAGCAACGATTGTCGAAGAGGGAGATTTTGTAGAAGTAGCGAGGTTGTATAAGGTGGTGGATAGGGAGTAGAGAATAGAGAATTTTGAATATCGAATGTCGAATATCGGATTTTGAATTGCTTTTTTGATGGGAAGTTATTTGAAGTTAGATTTTTAGTAGATAGAAGCGATCACAGCTTCCGTGGCCGGTATTTCCCAGCGCACTTTTCAGGGGTAAAAAGCCCGACTTTTCGTAAAGTTTACGCGCACCGTGCATGTGATCTAACGTTTCTAAATAACATTTTTTAAATCCGGCTTTCCTGGCATCCTTTAAGGATCGTTCGAGCATTTTTTGTCCCAATCCCTTTCCACGCGCTGCTGGTAAAAAATACATTTTTCTTAGTTCGCAGGTATCTGCTTCTCCACCCGTTAAGGGAGCAAACCCACCGCAACCGAACACTTCTCCTTCTTTATCAGCAACTACGTACATCGCTGCCTGCGTTCCCTGATACGCTTCGTACATCTGGTCCACTTCGGAATCTTCGATCGAATAACCTTCGCCCACCGCGCCAAAAGAGGTCATCACGGTACGAATGATCCGTGCGACCGCCTCGTTGTCAGATTTGCGAACGGGGCGGATAATAAAATCAGGCATAACCAAAAGTTTAAAAAAAGCCCACTTTTATCTTCCGACAAAAGTGGACTTTGTGTTATTTATTAATACTCATCATATTTCAATACTAATATTAAAAATACGAAGAATAGAAATTTTCTTATCTCTTTCTGAATAAATTACCCAGCGTTTTCATACCCATTCCGGCAATATCATCCATAACGCTACCGTCACCGTCGCGATCCAGTAATTTACCTAAGAGACCCATTTCCTGGCGCTGATTGGTGGGAGAATTTACGGAGCGGCTCAACATATCAGATAATCCGCTTTGGTCCATATTGTTCTGGCGTTTTTGCTTACCCAGCATTCCCAAGACCATCGGTGCCAACATCGTCATCAGGTTACCGGTCTTGCTGCTATTCAGACCACTCATACGGCTGATAGCTTCGATTGCGTTTCCTTGCTTACCGCCCAAAACGTGCTTTAAAATTCCCGCACCGTTCGATGCACGGTTATTCAGATTACCACCCAAAAGATCCCCGATATTGTCGAGAATACTACCGTCGTGGTCTTTTTCCAATGCGTTGTTTAGCGCACTTGCTCCACCGGGAGCAGCGGCATTTTTAGCCAAAGCGGCGGTTAACATAGAGATGATACCACTCGTGGCAACTTCCGTTTTTTCTTTGTCTTCGCCAATCTGATTACTCAGTTGGTCCATAACATTACCAGAAAGCTGGCTTTGTAAAAGATCGATTAAATCCATAATTAGTTTTTTAAAAAAGTTAAGGCTGAAAAGGAAATACCTTATATCAGCGGTAAATAGTTATTGTAAGAACTTGTCTAAGTACAAAACAAGAACAAGTTTAAAGTTCATAAGTATATACTCATAATTCTTGACTGTAGAATAAGCCACAGGTAACAAATATAGTGAAAAAGTACAATTTTAAGGGTAAAAACGGTAGTTGGAGGGGAATCAGGCGGGCTAGTTTCTAAATTTAATTATCTTTGAGAGAAAGGGTTCTTATAAAATTGTTTTAGCGATTTCTAATTTTTTTGAACCCCGGCCCTAAGGATCATTTAAAAATCGCTCTATGAGAAAACAAAAGTTACTTTGGTGACTTTGCGAAAAATTTAAATGATGAAACCAGCGACCCGAGATAATCAACAGGAAGCCACGATGAGCGATATTCTTAAAAAAGCGCAACAGCACGTTCTCGATCTGTCCAACCGGATCAGTGACAATCGACTGCTATACCACAACTATCAACGGACTTGCCAAGTCGTGGCGCACGTTCAGAAAGTAGCCGCTGAGATTGGCGTAGACAGCGAAACGCAGGAGGTCGCTTTACTCGCGGCCTGGCTGCACGCGACGGGTTACCAAAAAGATTATGACCGGGCATTCAGCAAAAGTGTAGAAATTGCGGAGGCTTTTTTAAACGCTGCGAATTATCCGGCCAAAAAAATCAGATCAGTAATTAATTGTATCAATGCGGCCAAAGAAAATAATCGTCCTGATGGTAATGCGGCGGAATTATTTTTGGATGGCCTGAATGGTTTTAACACCACCAATAATTTTTTCCACCACCGTCCTTTATTACGTCTGGAATGGGAACTGGTACAGGGACGTCAACTGCCGGCGCTGGAATGGAATCAGGTGCAGCTACAGGAATTATTGCGTACGAGTTTTTATACGCCTTACGGCAAAAATCAGTTTGCGCCGATGGTGGCCCAGAATATTCTGATGCAAAAAAGCCGGGTAGAAAAAAATCAGCACAGTAAATTGCAGATGGTTGGGGAAGCGGATCAACAGATTCGTAAATTTCAGGGACTGGAAAAGAAATTGCCCGGCAGTGCGACGCAAACGTATTTTCGTACCAACTACCGGAATCATATCAATCTGAGTGCCATTGCCGATAACAAGGCCAACATCATGATCAGTGTAAATGCGATTTTAATTTCGGTAATTATCTCCGTTTTGTCTTATCAGAACATCCCGGAAACACAGCCAATGGTTTTATTGCCCGTTGTCTTGTTTTTGGTAACGGCGCTTACTTCGCTGATTTTTGCGGTGCTTTCGATTCGTCCCAAAGTGACGGCCCACAACGAAGGAAAAGTAGATCTGCACGAAGCGCGTAAAAACATTGTTTTCTTCGGTAATTTTGTAAATCTTAGTTTGGAACAATTTGAGGAAGCGATGGATACGGTCTTGCGTGACGGTGAATTGTTGTACGGAAACATGACGCGCGATCTTTATTTTTTGGGGAAAGTACTGGATAAAAAATACCGTTTTTTAACGATGTCTTATAATATTTTTATGGTGGGATTTGTGGCAACGGTGATTTCGTTTTTGGGGGTTTTGTTTTCGTAAAATGGGAGGAATATAATCCAAGCTAAAATGAGAAGTATTAAAAAAATAGTAAAAGTCCATCAAACTAGCGACTATAAAGTCACTTGTCTATTTAATAATGGGGAGTCAAGAATAATTGATTTTAAGAAATTATTTAAAAATTGGAATATTAAAAAAGGACATGTCGCTTATCCACTATTAATAGATATAAACGAATTTAAAAAATTTGAAATTATTGATGGGAGTTTTGTGTGGGAAAATATAAAATTTGAGTCAACGGATGATCAGGGGAATAAAATGGTTCAATATTTTGATTTAGATCCGATTGTTTTATACGAATCCAGCGAAATAGATAATAGTAGAAATTTGTTGATTGGGTTAATGATTAAGCAAGCAAGAAAAGAACTAGGGCTTACGCAAGAGCAGTTGGCCAAAAAAAGTGGAACGTCTAAACACTATATTTCCAGAATTGAAAATGAGAAATCAGGAATTGAGTTAATGACATTGAAAAAAATAGTGGAAGGCTTAGGGAAGCGATTACAAATAAAGATAGACTAAAATGGCCAAACTTAACCATATAAAAAATTACCACTTTGGAATGGGTCTCTTAATTCTAGCCATTCAGATAATCTCTCAAATTTCGGTAGCGCTATACGGCTTCGGATTTGTACTGATGTTGTTTTCGTTTTATGAATTACTAATCGTCAGAAAACTAAAAAATCAAAAAGGAGAATTGGTGAAAGCAAGTATAATTTTTAACGAATTGAGATGGGTTAGCTTTTTTACTATTGTTCCAATCCTATTGCTTAGCGCAAAATTATTTATCGATCTAACGCAGTACCAACAGATTACCGAATTATTAGCAATACATCCAATCTACTGGATAAATGCACTGGTAATCGGAATTGTATTATTCTATTTTTCGGTCAAAAGTCAATCAAATAAAATGGCAGAAGAAATAAGAAAAGCTTAATACAGCGATATTTCTACATCTAAACGATACTTTATCTTAAGGTTAATTCACTGAAATACCGAAATTGTTTTTCAAAAAAACTACTTCACCTCCAACACCCATTCCCCCGCTTCCTTAAACAACTTCGCCACTTTCAGTTTCAAATTCCCCGTCGTAGCCTTCGGTAAAACCATCACCTCCGCCTCCTCCACGTCCAGCCATTTAACGATAATTGGTTCGTATTTATCCATCTTTTTCTCCCAGATTAATTCAAGCCCCTGGTCTGTGTACCCAAAAATTTGTAAGCCATTTCTATCCGGATCATTTTTCAGATCGCCCCGGTAACTCAGTAATTTTTTATAATCGGGCGCCACCGTCGGAAAACCCCAGATGGTGGTTTCCTTTCCGGATTTATCATTAATTAACCGGTAGCTATCCGTTTGCTGACCTTCCACCGCTACGACAAATAGTCCCATTTTCGGAACATAATAACGGTAAAAATACGACTGCCGGGCGTCCATCTCTTCGATGCTGCTATCATCCAGCTGCTTTTTCTCACCGTTTAACAAACTGAATTCCAACGCACCTTCTTTCGTTTTTTGCACGTACTGCCGATCTTTAGACAACTGCTTCCGCTCAATATCCGCAATACATTTATTCGCCTGACTGGTCCGGCGTCGCTTAAAATAATCCATACACCGATCGTAAGGCGTTGGCAACGCAGCCACTTTGGGTTCGTAAAATTTTACGCCACCTCCATACACCCATCCGGTCTTTCCTTCGGTTGTTTTTACCTTCAGCCACGGCTCGTCGTACGACTTTCCCCGTAAGGTAATTTGCTGGGTAAAATCCGTTTTTTCTTCTAAAAAAGTCATGGCACCTCCTTCCGGAATTTCGGCTACGATATCCGATTTAGTATCCGGTTCGCTCC
This sequence comes from Endocladia muricata, assembly GCA_032356245.1. Lineage (NCBI taxonomy): Eukaryota > Rhodophyta > Florideophyceae > Gigartinales > Endocladiaceae > Endocladia > Endocladia muricata. Next base: position 7,153 of record JAUKWC010040055.1, on the reverse strand, counting down.
GCATCCGCAACTTATCTACCCAGGCGTAGACCGTCACCGTAGCGGGTACCGCCGCCGCAATTGAATCGGCCGCAAGATTTGTACTCTCCGAATCGGTATTCGTTTCGGTGGAGTTTGTATCTTTACAGCCAACAAAGACCGATACCAGTAATAAAAGGACAGGGAGGATTCGCTGAAACATGATATTTGTGTTTTCTCTTGTGATAGTATAAACTTTAGACGCAAGTATATACTTTTTGCCACAAATTTGGGGTTATTAAATCGGTCAAATAAGATATTATGTTGAAAAAAACGATGCTACTGCTGCTTTTGTTGATTTGTATTTCGGGAAGTATTTTTGCCCAAAAGAATTCCCGGGAAAAATACATTGACAAACATAAAAAAATCGCCATCCGCGAAATGGAACGGGCGGGTATTCCCGCGAGTATCAAACTCGCCCAGGGTATTCTGGAATCCAACGCCGGACAAAGCACGCTGGCCCGGAAAGCCAATAATCATTTTGGGATGAAATGTGGCTCGCAGTGGCGTGGGGATACCTATTATCTGGAAGATGACGATTACAACGATGCCGGAAAATTAGTCAAATCTTGTTTTCGCGTTTATAAAAAAGACCAGGAATCTTATATCGCTCACTCCGAATTTTTACGCGATCCCCGAAAACGGTATCGGTACGGAGATTTATTTAAATTAAATCCCAGAGATTATAAAGCCTGGGCGCGGGGATTAAAATCCGCTGGCTACGCAACCAGTCCGACCTACGCCGAAAAACTAATCCGCATTATTGAATCCTACGAGTTGTACAAATACGATCAGAAGGCCGCCCCGGAAGTGGATATCCCCGACGACGATCGCTACCCGGATGATATTTTTGCAGAAGAGGAAGAAGAAGAAATCTTTGCCGCCGAAGAGATGACCGAAGCGGGTTATTTGTATTTGAATGATGTAAAAATGATCCTGGCCGAAAAAAATGATACACCGCTGGAAATCGCCAACCGTACGGGAATCAATACCAAGTGTATTTTAAAATACAATGATAAACTGACCCGTCCCACGCAGGATATTACAAAAAATTCCAGAATCTATCTGCAGAGAAAGCGCAACGGCTACCGGGGGAAAAAGAAATACCATCAGGTACGGAATGGCGAAACAGTTTATTATATTTCTCAAATTTATGGTGTAAAGGCAGAAAAAATCAGAAAGCGAAACCGAATCGCCGAGGGCCGTGAGCCCGTCGTGGGCAGTCTCATAAAATTAAGAGGTTGGAGGGTCAACAAAAATAAAAAACCCAGAACGCTCAAATCATCCGGAGCACCCGAAAGAGATTTTCTGGAACCAACCGAAGATCGTCAGCCAAGTAATAAAGAAGAGCCAGCAACTAAACCTTCCATTCCAAGAGTGGACATCGAAGCGCCCGTCGAAAGCGACGAAATAGTTTTTGAAACGGGGGACGAAATCGATCCGGAAGAAACCTTTAATCCGTTTGACGATGAGCTACCGCAGGCACAACCCGTCTACCATCAGGTTGCGAAAGGAGATACCTTGTACAGACTGTCCAAATATTATGGAACCTCCGTGGCAGATATTCGTTTACTCAATCAGATGCGATCTAATATTTTGAGTGTCGGACGGAATCTGCGGGTGAAATAGGTGGGATGTGCTTTTTTTGCTGCTGGCTTCTTGCTTTCTTTTATTGCGGTCGACTGCAGCAAGCGGCAAGTAGTCAATTACCAATATATATTTTCTTAAAAAAATACCATGATTAAAACGCTAACCCTTATTTGCTTAACCCTTTTTATTTTATCCACCCACGCAATTGCTCAGGGCACCGCCTTCGGCATCAAGGGAGGGCCAACGATGGCTTTCCAAAAATGGGACAATTCGGACCGGGAACCTTTGTTTACGTATCACTTCATCGCCTCGGTGGAGTCGCTGGTAGAAGATGGAGAAGTATCTATTTTTGCGCAATTAGGATATCATAACCGGGGGAGTGCGATTCGGTTCCGAAGTTTTCAATACAATGATATTGCTACGGGTGCACCCCGGACGTTTGATGGCAGAACCGACAAATACGATTTTCAAAATCTGGGATTATCTGCTGGTGTCAAACAAAGATTTGTAACAGCGGGAAATGGCAATCTTTATTATATGTTTGGGTTACGGGGAGAATATAATATAAATAACAGCCTCGATAGATTCAAAGATTTACCGTTGAACGTACAAAGTGCATTTCCTTCCGAAGTGGGCGTTAATGATTTTACGTTTGGATTTATTTTTGGCGGTGGCTTTGAGTTACCACTCACTGATTTTATTGATGCTACCATTGAACTAACCATCAATCCGGATTTTACGAAGCAGTATTACCAGCCACCTTTTAATAATGCATTCAATCCCTTCACGGGCAACAACGACCGTAATCTTTCCGAACTGAATATCCGTAATAATTCCATCGAGCTTTCTGTGGGTTTTCGATTTAAGCGGGTAGTTGAGTACGTGGAATACGTGGATTAAAAAATATCATCACTGCTCCGATATTAGAAAAACGTAGTTATAAGGCAATGTCTTGTAACTACGTTTTTCTTTAGGAAACATCCTGTTTTTTAGAACAATATATTGAATGCAAAATCTCGTTATTTTAATTCAACGTAAAAATACGTTATAAAACTGATTAAATAGTTGCATTCCTGAATTATCCGTTGTATATTTGTTTTATCAAAAATTATATTATTTGAAATTTGCGGGTATGCAGCTACTCCTTTGGGAGGCAGGGAGGTTAGAAATGGAAGAAATTTCCAATAAACAGGATCAATTCACAAAATGTAATTATGCCACGATTAACAAAAGCCGAAGAAGAAGTAATGCAGCACATCTGGGACCTGGAACGCTGTACCGTCCGTGATATTCTGGATCGGATGGGCACACCAAAACCACCCTATAGTACCATCTCTTCCATCGTAAGGATACTGGAAACAAAAGGTTTTTTGAATCACAAAGCTTACGGCCGTACCTACGAATATTTTCCGATCATTCTAAGAAAAGACTATAGTAAAAAAACGGTTAAAAAACTGGTCTCCGATTATTTTGGTGGTTCGCCCAAAAGCCTGGTTTCGTTTTTATTGAAAGAAGAAAAAATTGATTTGGAAGAACTCCAGCGAATGGTGGATGAGATGAAAGAGGACGACGGAAATACGGATAAAAATATATAGCTATGATAACTTATTTTTTAGAATCCGCCGTTTGCTGGCTGGTCTTTTACGGATTTTATCTGCTGGTGTTAGAACGCGAAACTTTCTTCACCTTAAACCGCTTTTACCTCTTGATCACCTTCGTAATTGGACTAATGTTTCCGATGGTTGAAATTGGGAATTGGCACGTACTGACCAATGATAGTACGGTAGCCGTCATGCTTCAACCCGTGACCGTAACCGTTTCGCAAGTAGGCTATACTTTACAGGAAATTGTGGTGACACCCAACGCGGAAAAGACCAATTATTTTGGATCATTTTTATTAGGTATCTATCTGATCGGTATATTATTTTTTACGGGAAAATTCTTCTACGGCTGCTGGAAAATCAGGCAACTGAAAAAACAAAGTACCATTCTTAATAAAGGAGATTATAGTTTGGTAAAAACCAGTCAGCAACATCTGCCCTTTTCTTTTTTCAGAAATTTATTCTGGAGTAATCAGTTGGAATTATCACCCATCGACGAAGCTCGTATTCTGCAACACGAGTTAACGCACATTCGTCAATATCACAGTGTTGATATTCTATTTTTTGAAATAATAAGTATCCTGTTTTGGTTTAATCCAATTTTATGGTTTTATAAAAAATCAATTCGCAATACGCACGAGTACCTCGCCGACGAGCACGTTTTGGTACAACACAAAAAGAAACAATATGGCCAATTATTGTTACGACAAATGCAATCCGGACCCGCATTTTCGTTAACGCATAATTTTAATCATTCACAACTAAAAAAACGCTTTCTGATGATGAATAAAAATAAATCTTCCCGCTGGGCCATGACCCGCTACGTTTGGGCACTCCCGGTTTTTGCACTGTTACTTCTAGCTTTCAAAGCCAGTGACCTGCTCCCGCCGGATGCACAAAATCCGGTACTCCCCGTCAATCAATTTCACGTCAACCAGTCACCCGGTGACAGTATTTTTACTAAGGCAGAAAAAATGCCCCGCTTTCCCGGCTGCGAAGACGTAGCGGATAAAAAGGAACAAACCGAGTGCGCTAATTTAAAAATGCTGCAACACGTTTATAACAATATAACATATCCCGCACTGGCCCGTGACAAAGGTACGCAGGGATCGGTCGTCGTCCAGTTTGTAGTCAATAAAAAAGGTTTTCTGGAATCCCCAAAAATTCAAAAGAGCCTCGGCGATGGTATCGACGAAGAAGTACTGCGGGTAGTCAAAACTATGCCCCGTTGGATACCCGGATCAGAAAATGGAAAGAATGTCTCCGTCTATTATAATCTTCCCGTAAAGTTCAAACTGTCAAGTGACGAAGTACCAAAGAAAGAGATCGCCACGGAGAAGAACGCTCCTCAAAATCCAACAGACGAAGAAATTTTGGTTAAACCAGAACAGATGCCCACCTTCCCCGGCTGCGAAGATGTGGCCGATCCGGCGGAAAGAAAATCCTGTGCCGATCAAAAAATGCTGCAACATATTTATTCCAATATCAAATATCCGGAGCTGGCCTATAAAACGGGTACACAGGGTAGCGTAGTGGTTCGATTTATCGTCGACAAAACCGGAGCCATCATCAAACCAGAAATCATGAGAAGCGTTGGTTTTGGTTGCGATACCGAAGTCCTGCGGGTCGTCGGAACGATGCCAAAATGGAATCCCGGAACTAACAAAGGAGCGAATGTAAATGTCTATTTTAATCTGCCTGTCAAGTTTAAATTGCAGGAGGACGAACCAGCAGCGGCGGAAAAAGAAAAGGAAGTTTCCACGCAGATCGCAGAAAAAGAAGAGAAAGTTCTACCCGAACCGTTGGGATTATTGATCTCACCCAATCCCACCGACGGCCAGATAACCGTAAGAACCAAGGCTGCCGCGCAGCCCATTACGCTCTACATCAGCGACATTACCGGAAGAATTTTAAGGGAAGAAACTTATCCTGCTTTCTCCGGAAAAGCGGAGAACGTTTTTGATCTTTCTTCTTTAGGAATCACGGGTACCCTCTTCGTAACGATCCAACAAGGAACTCAGATAAAAACCGAACAGGTGATCGTTAGATAATTGATACAATATCTATTTTTAGTCAAATTTTAAATGTACACTCGATCCCGAATATCATCCCGTATGGTATTCGGGATTTTTTCCAAAAAAATGTTTTATCTTTGCCATTCCAAAACAACTATAATTCCACGCTCTTCAACCGCGTGACCAGCATCAATACTATGGCAAAAAAAACAACTCCCGCAGCGACCGCATCCAAGAAGAAGACCCCCCGAAAAACGACCAAAGCCACCAAGCCTCAACCACCCAAAAATGAAGGCTACTCCGAACCGGACGAGATGCACATCGTCGGTGCCCGGATGCACAACCTCAAGAATATCGACGTTTCTATTCCGCGTAATCGCTTCGTCGTGATCACGGGCATCAGTGGAAGTGGAAAATCTTCGCTGGCCTTCGATACGATCTACGCCGAGGGGCAGCGGCGGTACATGGAAACCTTTTCCGCTTACGCCCGGCAGTTTATCGGAGACATGGAACGACCCGACGTAGAATTGATTACCGGATTGAGTCCCGTTATTTCCATCGAACAAAAAACGGTTAGCAAAAACCCCCGCTCCACCGTCGGAACAATTACCGAAATTTATGATTTTCTACGGTTGCTTTACGCTCGTACCGGAGAAGCGTATTCTTACAAAACGGGTAAAAAAATGGTCCGCTACAACGAGGACCAAATGCTGGATCATATTTTTGAAAATTTCAATAAAAAGAAAATCGTTTTACTCGCGCCGCTCGTACGTGCGAGAAAAGGACATTACCGCGAATTGTTCGATCAGATTCGTAAGCAGGGTTATACCAAGGTCCGCGTGGACGGTGAGATTCTCGACATCAAATCCGGGATGCAAATTGACCGTTATAAAACCCACGATATCGAAGCCGTGATTGATCGGCTGGCCATTAGCAAAGAACGACGTGACCGACTCAATACTTCGTTGCAAACCGCCCTGAAAATGGGCAACGGTTTTATTATGGTCATCGAACACGGCAAGGACGAAGTGTTTCCGTACAGTAAGCACTTAATGGATCCCGACTCGGGAATTTCTTACGAAGAACCTTCACCGAATGCCTTCTCCTTTAACTCCCCTTACGGTGCCTGCCCGTCGTGTAAAGGACTCGGAAAAGTAAACAAAGTGGATCTGAAAAAAGTGATTCCGGATGACACTTTGAGTATCAACAAATCGGGGATTTTACCTTTTGGTGCGCCACGCGAAAACAGCACATTTAAGCAGATAAAAAAGATTGCTAAAAAATATAAATTCAAACTTTCAACGCCAGTCAAGGATATTCCAAAGGAGGCGATGGATATTTTATTGTACGGTGGTAAAAATGGGTATGCAGTCGCTTCCAAATATGCGAAGCACGATTTCACCTACGACCTCGCACAGGAAGGTTTGTTTAAAATGCTGGAACGTTGGTTTAAAGAATCGACTTCGGAAAAAATCAGAAACTGGGCAGAGGATTTTATGACGATCGACGTCTGTGCTGGCTGTAACGGTTTACGTCTTAAAAAAGAATCGCTCCACTTTAAACTGAACGAAAAAAATATCGGAGAACTGGCCGAAATGGACGTCGCCGAGCTATCAAACTGGGCCGATAATGTCACCAAGACTTTTTCTAAAAGACAAAAAGAAATCGCCAAGGATGTCGTAAAAGAGATCAGTCTTCGACTGGGATTTTTGCTGCACGTCGGGCTGGATTATTTGAGTCTCAACCGTCCCGCCCGTTCGCTGTCGGGAGGAGAGGCGCAACGGATTCGGCTGGCTACGCAAATTGGATCACAGCTGACGGGTATCACCTATATTCTGGATGAGCCGAGTATCGGTCTGCACCAACGGGATAATCAAAAACTGATTGAAGCACTCCGGGAATTATCGGATATTGGAAATACGGTTTTAG
>JAUKWC010040054.1:0-52201 GCA_032356245.1 Endocladia muricata | reverse complement strand
CTTAAAAAGCAAAATTTGTTCCTTAATCGTAAAATATTGTCACAATTATTTGGAACTGAAAAAGGCACTCTATTCAGTCTTGAGAACTGAATTTTTGCCACCCGCCAAAACTTTTTTTTGATATGGGGTAGTCAGAAATTAAGTAAACTAAAAATTAAGTAAAAGAGTTTGATCCTGGCACGTATATAGATAAGGATAATATTTGTAATGAGCCTGGGAATCCGCAGATGCTAATGACAGAATCTTTTTGGATTTGAGAACAACCATAGAACAACTAAAGGTGAGACAAAATATACTGGGGAGTGATACTGCGAGAGTAACCCAACTAAAATAGCAGGCACTTGGTGGATATGTGAGAACGACGTACTGGACATAGTTGCGGTGGAACATAACGTTGCAGAGGCAAGCAGAGAAAGACAACGTCAGCAAAACTCATTTTTGCGCGAAGCAAGATAGGAATGTATGTAGATTGGTGCGCACTTAGTGAACCTGCCTTATAGTTGTCTGAGTCGAAACGACGAGACAAAAAAACCTGCCAGTACAAAATTATCACGCGATCAGCACAATTATCGGCGGAAGCAAATGGACTACAACCGTATAAAGCTGCGGTCTACACTATAGTTCACGTCGTTTTGTTGGCGTGGGAGCAAATACGTAACAAGACCAAAGCAGGTCGACAGTTCGACTCCGGAATGGACTGCCAACTGCCAAAGTCAGGAAAGCATCGACCGTGCGCTGTGTGACTGGCGGGATTGGGTGCTCGTGAAACAAATTTTGCGTCAGTCAGCTGGGAGGATATCAGGAGCCCAACAGACGTTAACAGTATAGTTTAGAACAGCGTTTGGATGCCAAAGCAGTGCATCGTGAGTAGATGTTTTCAGCAGGTCCGACCGCCACGCCTCCCGACGGCTGTGCTGAGCGTACCACGCAGCAGAAAAGCTGTGAAATATCACCAATGCGAAGCTACGATATGCTCAGGTTACATAATACTTTGTACCAGGTCACAGGTTCTCAAAATAATACTGCAACCTGGGTGAACATGTATGACCTCATCGTCTGTTGGTTTTTGTGAGGAATGTGTAATTTACCGGACCAGATGGGCACGTCCACAATATCTCTGTCAATTTTGTCGACGTTAGTTCCATATGTGTCCATGACGAAGTATGCAGCTATCTCTAAGGATCGCAGGAAGTGGAACTATGTCTGGGAATGCAGACTAAAACTCTCAAGTTTTGGATGCATCTCGTACAAGTCAGAACGGGTACGGGATAACATGTGCTGATATGGAAGCACTTCTATGGGTAGCGATGGCGCTTATAGCATTCTACTGTTCGATGGTGTGTAATGAATGGAGCAGAGTGTGTTCAAAAGTAGATCTGGGCCCCGACAGAAAAGCACCTGAATACAGATCTCCCTGTAACCAAGCGCAACCGTACTACAGCTAGCTCTGGAGAGGACGGAACCTTAGTTCGGTGCCACCAGAAAGAAAATAGCTGTAAAAACTTTTGTATGGTATATCATATACCAACAATATGTGTCAACGTTTACTTTTATCGGCAATAGGAGCACAAATTGCGCGATCCTGCTGCAACTGATTCCGGTTTGCATTCTAGTTGAGTCCCTATGAGTCGTACGTGTGACCGTTTGGCCACAGAACGTTTTGGGCTGCTATAGAGCTGGAGAGAGTTTACTTTTCTTACCTGATTACTCTATAGTTCTCATGCTCGTTGTTGCACCTTCGTACAGCAACTAACACTGAACAATTTTAAACAGAATAAGTCCGGCGGAGCGTTCCTCATTGCGTTTCAATGATCTTCGGTATGCAGTAGAAAGCACTCACGCCATGGCATAGCTTACGAGCTGGGGTGGGACTGAAAACCTGGGCGCTATTTCACGCAAGGGATCAAATGAGGAAGAGACTCCATATAAGGAAGAGGGTGTTTAGTACCCTTCAGAGACCTCCGATGAACTTACTGGATGCAGTGTGCATGGCGGAGCTCGTTGGTTTCACTTGACAATGACTTTTCAGGAGCCCACTTTCGAACCACTTCTTTAGCGTTCTCTGATTTAGTAGGCAGACATACTCACGGAAAGAGAAGTACACTTAAAACGCAACCCAGTTTTCGCACGCAGCTGGGTTCATCTTGTATACTTATATTCACAGATTGTTGTCGTATTTGGAAGCACAACTGCAAACGTCATTAGTGGCAGAGTTAGTATAGTCGTTTGGTTCGATAATTCGATTCAAACCGGCCCCTCAAGCGAGCAGGGTGGTAAAAGCGGTGGAGCACCAGGACTGCCAAACGTTATTGTTGTTATGAACATCTTTCGTCGGTGAGGTCGAGCCCCCGTGAATTGTTCGGTCTGAGGTTTTCCAACCACCGATACGACGAAAGGAGCACCGGGAAGAAGTCCAGAACATCACCCAAGCGGGATGGTGTTGAGGTAAACAGTTACGAAACTGCCGCCAGATCGGGCACTTCACTTGGGAGATCAGAGCTGACGAAACCATATTGACCAGAAAAGTTGTACTTAGAGGAACTAGAAGAAAGGAAGCATGCTACGATTAAGCTATCCAAAGTAACACCTAGTTCTTGCGACCGTACTGAAAAAGAGAGATCAGGGAGACTACCCGTCATATTCATCGGCACCGCTCTCGCATATCGCATGGAAGCTTGCAAACAGCAGAAAAGCTATACATCGGCGCTGCAAAAGTTGGTCGACGACTACGCCGGCTTAGAACAGTGAAACAGGGCTCTCGTTCGTTGGACCACCTTATGTTTATGTTGTGTTATGAACCAGGACCGAGTGAAGAAGATACTCGGAGTGTTTAGGTTCTTTCTCAGTACGCGGCTGCAGCTGGAAAGGTAGCCATACCCACCAGACGTACGAACGACTGCTTTCGCTCAATGGAGTGGTCACATGCGCAGGTTCAACGTAGACTACCAAAGCCATGGGTGAGGGCGTACCAAGATCTATGCACGAAGGAAGAAATCGTACTTCAATTTCTTTGTTCAGTACGAGGCATACCGCAGCTGGGCTTCCCATTAACTCTCAATCCTGAGCTCAACAGTATATTGTTCAGACAGCAAAGTGTAGTCGAGGGCAACTTTTTGCTGATGGTCCTACGAAACATTAGAAGTCGTTCCGAAGTAGGCTGTGGCGTTAAAATGGGGAACCTTACTCGATGCATCCCAGGACTGGGGCCCTATTTATATAGACACGATCACGCCGCGAGAATGAAACATTCGCTGGAAGTCATTAAGGGAGCAGCTCCAAACTTACAAGAAGGCCACTTCTGCACATGATCATCGGTAATTACCTTGTATATACCACAAATATAGTAGTTTGTTACAGCGATGAGACAACTCAGTAAAAACGATGCGAATGTCATTTCAGAAACTGACGCCGATTCCACTATTGCATATACACCACTCGACTGACTAAAAGTCGCTTCAAACGTAGCGAAAACCTCGCAATTGTATGGTTTTTGAGCGGGAGAGAATACTCGAAAGGAATCGGCACACATCTCTATGTTACGAAGGCCAAATTGAACAGAGGTGAAAATATCTTCGGGCAAGTGAATTTAAAGTGAAGTTCTTGATGCTGGTTGTTCTATATCGTCACATGCGCAGCGCAAAGATTGCTCTGAAGTGCCCGGTCTATATCCACCAGAATGGATAGCGACGTCTACCGTGTGGAGCACAGGGTGTAGTAATATCCGCAGTTACCTACATGTGTTATAGTTGGAGGTGTACTAGTAGGAAGTACACAAGCGCGGGAAGCAGGCGTCCAGCTCTTATAGTGATAGACACGGGCTTCTACGAAACGGACGTGAAAGTCTGGTAATGCTACGATAGCTCTCCCACCAGATGGATGCGGCTACATTTCCGTAGATGCAGGCGGAAATTCCGCCGGGTGCAGTACAAGGCCTGATAATGCTCTTCATTTCTAGTGCATCTGGCAGTTTTAGGAGCACTACCACCGGACAGATCTGCAATCCCATGAGTATGTGAACGGTATATAATTAGCCTGAGGAATTTTATTCCTCTCCTCATGTACCGAAGCTCGGAAAGATTGCTACCCTTGTAATCAGTGATACCGAACATGGCGCGAAAGTCATCCACTGTGGAGTCCCAAGAGGTTTAGGTTTAAAAATTCTTTTTGTGGACGACTGGGACTTCGCTTTGTTCCTCTACTTCGTGAGACATCAGTAAAGGCTGCGCATCTCTCTCCACATGGACTGAACGTCAGTGATGAGAGGGATAGCGGTCCCACCATGTGATAACCCACGAGCAGATGGAGGAGTTTCGTCTGATCGAATATGATATGTCTGTACACTCATGCGGTTGGACGTCTGTAGATCGGTAATTCTGTCGCTAGTGAAAATCTTAATCCATAAAGAAAACACATCTATAACCTCACTTTAGTATGGACTCGGTCGTTACTTTGTCTCTACCCCTTGCATGATATGTGCAAAGCCTGTTTAGCACGAAACGTTCGTGCCACCCGTCCTGTGCGGACCCGGCACAGCACAGCGACAGCACGTACGGTGTCATGTGTTGATGTCTGGGCTCCTCCCTTCTTTCTGGAGATAGGTGATAATGTTGCGCAGTGGCATTTCGATTTGGGCGAGGCCCATGGCACTACCGTAGCCCGAATGTGTACTCGGTACGAGCGATGTGGCTGGTGGGCGATAGTGATTGTCACTGGTACGGCGGCGTGCGCTTCAACCCCGCGCACTGTACTAACCCACATTGCACAAATGTACGTGATAGTTTACCTGTGATTTCATTTCCTTGATTTGATTTATTATCATTTCCTGCCACGAGGCAGGGTCATTTGTAGTCTTTGTTGCAATATGCAGTTTTAGTTGTAATTTACTGGCGCAGATGAGCCGCCAGCGTAGGACTTGGCATGTGTATGTATGTCAACGCCAAGTCTTCCTATAAACTAAGTTCCCGTTAAGATGGTCGCTGACTGTAAAGTCTATGAAGTTTTGGGACGCATCCACCGGCTACGGGGTTGCGCCCCCTGCTCCCCCTTTCGTTCTAGGAGGCGCGGCGTCTCTAGCGGTACGCCAAATCGCTACAAGCGACCGTATGAGGAGTTTCCTGCGAGTCCTTCCGCCCCCCTCGGTGAGACTGTACCACATTTGCCTCTTGACGCGCCGCGCTGGACTGTTGACGTCGCCGGTAGGCTTGCAGTGTGTGCGTTCGGTCCCTCCGGTTCCAATACGGGCCACGTGCTCCCCAATCCAGGCAACCAATCCGGAGGCTTGCATACCTTTCGCTATCTGTGGTGCACCACCTGAGCTGTACAATGGTAAGTCTTTTTACGATCCTGATCGGTTGCGCGACATCCTATAATAGTGGCAAACAACTGTAGGGACGGATTATGAGTCCTTACCCACGCCACTGCAGAGCACGCGACCAGAGCGAATCTGTATAGCCACTCCCGTCGGGGGCACGTCACCAGAGCGGTTCCCTTCATCCAGATACCATCCATTCGGTTGGACGGTATCCGTAACTTGGCCTCAGGCACCTCGTTGGTGTAACACAACTACTTGGAGTCTTAATCCCTGGCGATCGTTGTTGGCCGAGTACTACCCGTTTCTAGGGATCTTTCCAGTTTCTTGAGATACTTCTCAGTCCACCTCCCAGCGCGTGACGACTTGTTGCCTGCGAATGCTGGCCTTCGAAGAGCCGAGCTCGAATTGTGTTGGTGACCTACAGTACCTACCACAACTTTAGGCGCCCGTCCACACCCCCTACCCCCATGAGTCGTGAGAAAGACAGTGCTCTACATTTGGTGTCCTGACCTAGAATTTGGACGCTGTCCTGTAGACGTGGAGCTGCATCCTTCTCGGGAAGAGTCAGGACCCGGCCATTTTGGCTTGTGACGAACAGGGTATTACCTTTGCTGGGCTTGAGCCCAAAAGACCGCGTACCGATCTAGCGCCTAAGCAATCCCGATTCGGCCTAGTAGCTGCAATGGCTGACATCTCGCCATAATGGCCAGACGAAAACTTTCAGCAATGCTCACAGCGGGACAATCAGTCCATGATGCGTACAGTGCGCATGATAGTGGGTAGCGAACACATGGATTTGTGCGCAAGGCTCGCTACACGCCAAGACCACGAGTATGTTCACCAAATAGAGGCAGGCATTGTTTGCCGCATCGAGAAAATGTTTAACTCCTTTGTGAATCGGGTTAGCACAACGACAGAAGAACATCTCTAGTCCGGGATGAAGTTCGGTATGACGATGGTGAATCTTCAAGGTGCAAATGACAGTACCATGTCGTCGAAAATGATTGAGCTATCCGCTCAAGTAACAAAGCTAGATTCCCGATTGGCAAAAACCACCGCTGAGATAACCATGCTGAACAGCACAGTGGGCTTGCTCACCGCTCGTCAGAAGCAAGAGCTCCGCTTTGTAGAGGAAATATCCGACATTACGGAAGGCCAAGCGACATGTCGGAAAACCGACGAGCCGGAACAGTCCAACGCTGTTGACTGAGCGCTCGCCATGGTCAGGTGCCGCAAGAACAGGCCCAGACGAGTCCTTTGAGAGGAACGATTCTCATTTGCCTACTTGTACGGGTAGGTCACCCCCACACTGGCGAAACCGAATCGTTGCCACAATGGCAAAGCCGAACTCGAATGATACCCGATTCCAATCGGTTCTGTGGTAGAAGACATATCGGCTACGTAGCTGTGACGCCCGGATATTAACAAAAGCTAGGAAGGAGGTGCGCATCGTGAGTAGGTGCGCTACGGCTGCGATGGACAATCGATTCGATGGGTCTGACCCACTTGGTGTCCTGAGCTTTTTAGCGGCGTACAAAGATGCTGCAGACGGCAACGAGGTATTTGACTGGACGGCGTCCCTGGTCTCGAGGACCTCCCTCAAGGGCAAAGCCCGAACTGCCTACATGGCAGAACAGCACTAGGGTGTAGCGGACATATCCAGTAGTAGCATCAAATCGTGCCGTGAGGCCATCCAATAGGTGCTTTGCACCGACGCGAAGGATGAATATAACCACGCGGCAATAGCGGAGATTTGGGAAGCACGCCGATAGTTTGCGGACAGCGAAATGGCATACAGAGATCCTCTCCTGGCTAATTACAGTCGATCGGGTGCAGTACTTTCCCAGCAAGACCAGATTGTATAATATTTTGAAGGAGTACAGGAGGACATCGCGGCCAGGGTTAATTGCGACTAGCAGCTCAATCCGCACAGTTTCAACAGGCTGCGATACTTCATCGAGGTAGCGGATTCGCATCGTCAAAATGGATGTGCTCGCGACTGCTCGTCAAAGGCCCGTCTCAAACTACTGGTCCACGCAGCGCCACTCTCGACAAGGCCGAACCGATTCTCCTTGCGAACACATAGGAGTCAGATTCGTACAGGGTACCTACCCAGGACACATCGGCTTCCACCGGACACCTGGCTCTCGCAGTTCAGGACGTGGACGGGTCCGGCAGTTCTTTCATGAGATCAGAGTGTCAATACCCGTTGGACTTCACGGGTGAAGAAAGTGGAGAAGTTTTCTCGGTGGTTTTGAGTACCGACCCTCCGCCAAAGCCTCGGGTACGGCCGTTCCGGGCGGGTTGGGTAGACAAGGGTCCTTGGAGTACGAATATCGAACAGATGGGTTGGCACGACCACTTGTGCTTCTTTCGCACAGAACGGGACCATTACGCCCGCAAGTGGGCGCACAATACATAGAAACTACCATCGAAAGCTCGAGCTAATACACTGGTGAAGACTCCACAGAAGAGACGAAGGCTTCCGGAGTATAAGTATGATTTTGCGGGTGTCCCTAATCTGCGAGATCAGCCAGAGTTCAACTCCAAACAAGGTTCATAGCAACAGATATGATGCAGCCGACTGAGACCCGAACTGGACTTCCTGGTGGTAAGAGAATTTGGTGTCAACGACAACCAGGTAGACCATGCTCAGGACAACTGTTCTGGGGGTTAGAGCTCCCGAAGCCACAAAAAGTAAGACGTACCTTAATGAGCCGGAGACACGTCTTGCAACCGAAAAATTTCGCCAGGCGTTACCAAGACCATATCAGATTCCCAAATGGATGTCCACCCCCGAGTAGCGCTTGAGTACAGTAGCCAAGCTGAGTGCAAATAACTACAAACTCCGACCAGCAATTGGGGTCCAAAGCCCACTCCCTGTCAAGGATGACAACCATTCTCGACACGGGCGCAGGCCGAAATTTGAAACGGGCCTCCGCTCTGCCACCAAACGCGCAGAAGTGCACTGACGCGTGTACGGTACTAGCGAACGTGGTCGATGTCCGTGAAAAGTCTTTACGACTACATGGGAAGAGAACTCTCCCAGTTAAAATAGGCACTAACCGCGGGCGAGCCAATTTTGTCGTTGTGAAACACTTGCCGGTTCAAGCTTCAAGAGGCTGTGAGCGTTCCCACAAACATATGTAGGCCACTCTACCACAAGGCAAGCACATCGTTCTGCGAGATGACCATCGTATTGCGCTGATCAGATCGGCGATGGGGAACATGCCTTGCGTAGAGCATCACGGACGTGCGTCGAACTTGAGCACTGCCCGACTCCCTCTGGAACTCAAAATCCGCGTTAAAAAGTCCTTCAAACTTCGACCTGAGCCCGAAACTCTGGTTCACGTACGCTACCGACACCTCGGCTATGTTCTTCTCGACCTAGGCAGTGATCTTCTATGATAAGTGCGCAGCCCTGTTGCCGAACGATATTGCAAGGATAAGGTCGGATAATACCTTCCGGGTGAAAGTTGCTAACTTCGGGAAACTCCCTTGCAGGCTTCAGAAAAATAAAGTCATTGGGTATGCAGTATCCCGCGAGATAGTAGCGATGTTGTGACTCGAACCCGCTTCCATGGAGGGTGAAACCAGCGGCGAACCAAGCTCCCCGCAAGAGTAGGTCTCTGACTTCAGGGAGGCTCAAACAATTGACGACGTATACCGCGCCCATTTGGATGGTTGTGGGCAGTTGCGCGTATGAGCCACGCTCAAGAAGTTTGCCACGATGTGGAGTGCTACTTTGGGTCAGTTGAAAACTCCGGCGTCCCGGATTAGGTTAGTACCGGACGCCTCGCCTCTGTATGCACACCCATGACGGGCAGGCCCGTAATCATGCAGGGCGGAAGGAAACGAAGTTGAACGCATGCTCGCCAGAAGATTTATTGAGCCTGAGACGAGCGAATAGGCACGCCCGGTGGTGCTAGTCCCAAAGGCCGCAGGAAGTCTTCGATCTTTCGTAGACTACAGAAGGGCTAATGCCATTACGTTGAAAGACACCTACGCAATCCTGCGAATGGATAAGCGTTTGGGCTCAATAGGCAATGCCCAAACATTTTCGATGCTAGACTGCAGCAGGAGCTACTCGTAGATCCTTGTTGCCTGGGCAGATCGCGACAAGAATACTTTCACCAGTCTCTCCGGAATTATCCGACTTCCTCGAGTGCCCTTAGGATTGCGTCATGCCCGAGCGACGTTACAAGAAACTGTGGACATTTTCCGTTCCTCTTTCCAATGGCGCTTGTGCCTCGTCTATTGCGGCGACATTATCCTCTTTCCTCCGGCAGTAGACCGCCATTTTGCGAACGTTGAGGATATCCTTCTCTTCCAGCGGGAGGCAGGAATTACTCTGCAATTGAGAATGTGCAGCTTCTTCAACGAGCCCTTAGCCTATCTGGGCCACGTCATTCGGCCATGACTACTGGATGTGGCCACTGAGTATGTCGGGGCCATTAAAAAAATCGAGATCGCTGGAGACTCAGACACAATCTTGATCGTTCCTCGGAATGTGCGACGTCTGTAAACGATTTATGGAAGGTTATTTCATAATTGTATCAACTCTCACACGGCTGACGACGAGGGAATTTGCATAGGACCTATCGAAGCCTGACCAGCAACATCTCGAATACTTCGAAATACTAACGGATATGTTGACGATCACGCCGGTATTGACACTACCATGCGAGGGACTACCGTTTGTTGTTCACGCCGACGAACGCGACTCTCAAGTCGAAAGTGTGTTGCTCCAGGAGCATGTAGACGGTGCGGTGCCCTCAATGGGTTACCGAAGGAGGACTCTGAACCAAGCCGAGCAAAACTGTTCCGCTTCCAAGCAAGAATGCGTCGCAACAGTGTGGTCGCTCACGATACTGCAACCGTATCTTGACGGCACCAATTTTACAGCCTGCACAGATCATGAATCTCTCAAACGGATTCTGAACTTGAGCGATGCTTAGAGGTGACTAGTGCGTTGGCGTTTACGCCTCGCCGTGTTTGACTGTGAGGTGAAGTTCAAAAAGGGCATTAAGATTATTCTTGCGGACGTCCTCTCCCCGTTGAAAACCAGTGGGGGCACTAACTTCATTCCGTCCGGAGAAATTCCTTGCCTTACTGTGCAAAGCAGAACTAATGAGTATACTGGATGGATAGATCAGAATGGTGCATACTTCATTGCATCTGGTTTAATAGCGGTGGTGGAGACACCTCATTTGGCTGCCATACACCTCAAGATAATAGTTTCAGAGAAACAAAACGACATGTTATGTCGAGAATAACGAGCAGAGCTCGAGAAAAACTCGGCGTCGCCGTTCACGGAGAGTAACTCCTGTCTCCTTACTAGATTATCAACTCTAGACGGGAGACGTCAAATCGTGGTCCCACGCACCATTCGCCGACGACTTATGCACCTGCATCACCACTCCATGTATACGGGACATCCCGAAGGGAGGAAGATGTACTGCTCCCGAAGAAGATTATTCTATTGGCCTCGCATGAATGTCGATGTATACGATATAGGAAGAGGTTGCGCAAGCCGTGCCCGAGAGAGCATCTAGATACTCACACATGCTTCCAGGCTGAAGTTCTTTCCGGCGCAAGCGCCTCTGCAGAGTGTCGCCACTGACATACTTCAGTCGCTGATGAGGACGCCGCGTAGGTACAACCATCTACTAGTGATCACGGACAGGTATACAACGTCAACGCCGTCAATTGCGATGCGGGACCCCACGGCGATCACAGCAGCGGCGCCATCCTGTGCTAATTGCGTACTCGTCTAAGGCCCACCAGTTTCTCTCCTGTCGGACAACAGCGGACACCTTACGGCGCCTTTCTTCCGGGTAGTATCTAACTGTAAACGCATCGAGAACGTGTATAGCACGGCGTATCATCGACAGACTTATGATCGGGTGGAACATTTGAACCCGATGAACAGGTTCGCCCTTCGACATTACGTCGCCAAACACAAGAAAGACTGAGACAAGCATGTGGATGTACTGACATTCCAGTATAATATTCGCCAACACAGAGATATAAAACACTCATCCTTTGAGGTTGTGCTCTCACGAATCCCACACCCAGTGTCACTGCAGTGAATTCAGTCCGTCGAGCACGTCCCACCCGCACAGTTGAAGGAAATCTTTCTGGCTAAGCCCCGGGAGCTGTTCCCACAAGCAACCCACGAATCGAGGCGAGCTCAAGCTCGGTGCAAAGCAGACTTTCTCGTGTACGACCACGAGTGCTGCGCAGCTCGGGCATATTCGTGTCCTTTCGTCGACACACGACGCCAGACAATGCAGGTAAAAAACTCCAACAGAACTTCGAAGAACCCTTTCAGATGTTAAAATCATTCACACAAAACATCACCGTAAGAGCACAGAAAGAGGGCCAGGAAGAGCGACTATTACTTGGGCACCTGGGGCGTGCACCTTAACCGACACAAGTCGCACAGAAAACCACAGTGGAAAACGTTCCGACCTCGGACAATAGTCCCGCGGGGGAGACTAGTCGAAGGAGTCAGTTCGAAATCGACAGCGAATACGCTATAAAACGGATCGTGATACACAAATATCTGCCCGATAGACAATTGTCATTACAAGTATGCCACATCAGCTTCACGCCTACAGACGAAAACTTTGAACTGCTCTCGCCTCTACCACGGAACGCAATCAATAGGTACCGTAGACCTAAATCTCTTCCTCCTCCAAATCGGAGTCCACGTCGCCGTGACCACAAAGTAAAAGGTCTCCCCCGACGATTGCATCTTAGAGAGAAAGTACGGTCTACATGGATGTACACTGTGGAGGCGAGCTCGAAATTGGTTTCCCGAGTCTTTCTGGAAAAGAAAAAAAACGCTGTACAGTGCCCACTGCATTAGAGCAATTTCTACGCGCGAACTTGGGATGTATCCGCTGCGACTCCTAAGTGTCGTCACGTGTGTCAAGGCTCATTAGAGTAAGGACCAGACCCCGCGACGCATCACAGTGGACGACAATGGCGGGCGGTCGAAGTGATCTCAAAACCCGGAGATATATCCTACCCCGAAACGTGAATGGGGGCTCACGGCTAGAGCTTGTGTTATACAGACCTTATCGTCCGACTGATACAACTGAGATATTCTCATGTCCATGACACAGAGCGGCTCTCAGGACTCCGTATTCATACGGCGGGTACTATGAATGCTTTTCCCAATCTTTTCAGTGCGCTGCACAAGAAACCTCGACTGGACAAACTACGAACAGTCTGCATCACTGACCATATGTAATCGGAATCTAATGATTGAGTCGTTCACGTAATGCCCACCAACGGCTTGGCTACACCAGCCATTCAGTTATACTAGTCATATCCAGAACTAGTCCCCTTTGCGACGAGAAAGCCTGCATCCCGTCTGACCCTACCGCCCGCGCGCGCGACAGCTTAAGGCAGCCTCAGATGTCAGCATACAACGCGAAATGAATTCATTCGAGGTAATGTGTGGGAATAAACTTAACTTCCTCAGAGTATCCCCTTTCTATAGGAGTTAGTCCTCCCCGATAGAGTGGACTAAGCAGATAAAATCCGATCGTAACAAGTCGCACACACTTGCGTCACACGTATCACTAGCTCTGGGTACTGCAGACCCGGCATTACCCGTCGCGTCAGGCAGGACGCCAGCAGTTATCTCCATCGTGCAAGCATGCTCCACAGTTCGATTCGTGTGCGAGCACACTACCAGCGCGTCAACAATATCGATACCTTCGTTGGGAAGGTAGTCGTGTAGAGAACACCACACCGAGCTCGCTATCGGCGAACCCGACGGGGTATGCGGTTTTTCCGCGGCAGAATTATCGCGACGGTCACACGAGCCAACACCGCCGAGTGGAGCGCCAATTTTCTCGTGAGCGTATCGCGTACCTTAAGGTTCCGGGCCTCTGTCCCTCACGAGGCCTATTGGCGGTTGCTCCGCGACAAACCCCGACTTCGGCTCGCCAGGAACCCGGAACGGCACAACATGCCTCTCAGGCAGGGGAAAGTACTGCTGCTTCCCGTCGGACGCGACCGTACTGCGACTGGGATAGAAGAAAGCGAAAGTTCCCACCATCACGAAGGCTACGTTCTCTGACACCGGATGAAAAACTGTCTTTGCGTACTCGGGAATCTTTCTGTCCTTCTGAATTAAGTCCCACGCAATTGACTCGACGAAGTTGACTAGCGCAATCAGCGCCCCCCAATAATTCCCGTCCTTTGCCGCATCGGCGATATGCTACAAATCTCAATTGGCCTACAGTGCAGGAAGATTCTGGCGATCCGCCATTGGATGGCACCATAAACGCTCAGTTTTCGCCTCTCAGACGGGATGTATCGCACAAGACATGCACCATTGCAAGCGCAGCACCAGGGTTCAAACACTATAGCCTTTGACGGCTAGGGAGTCCAATGCGGACTCACCATACGTCACCATTGACGGTGTTGAGTTGAAAGACTTTGGTGGAACTTCGACTTCTGACCACTAAAGCCAAAAGAAAAGGTACTTACAGCGCACTACGGTACGGAGCATGAGGCTCAGCTCAACGTGCTGGACGGCAATAACCGTCTAAATTTATGCCACTTCAAGCGTTCCGTCCACTGCCATCATCTGCGTTTCCGGAAATGGATGCGGACGTCCACCGGGTGCAGTAACGTAGTAAACGTTCCACCCGTACTGCAAATTCTGGAATGCCATGGAATGCTGACTTTCGTGGCATTCTAAAACGTGGATTTCGTGTAGTGCGGCTGTCTTTTGCAAGAGCGCTGACTTCCAAAAAGTAAATATTTTGAACTGCCGCGTCCAGTGAATGCCCGTATCCACTACCCACGGTTCAGTTCCTAGTGGCAAATCCAGCTCATCCTGTGAATCGTGCAGTTCACTGCAGTTCGACATCTGATGTTACGTATCTCAATGTCAGATGATGACCTGTAGCCTGCCTCACCTGGATAGACCTACCTTGGACCCCTCATACTCTCAATTGCCTTCCGGTGAGGTTTTGCGCCAATGTACTGAAGGTGGCTGCACGAAAAATGCGTCATCTGCGGCTCTCCGAAACTGAACATATTGCTCGGTGATGTTTCGCTGTACTGGCTCACCCAGAATCTTGCCGACGTTATATGACTAAAGGTGATGTGCAAAAACTTTGCGCTGATTTCTCGGACAGTGTGGTAAACATAGTGTAACGCAGACAAGGACTAGCGTGTAATCCACGTAAGACGTGGTAGATTGCACAAGTACTGTTGGACGGCGTCAGCTTAGTGCGTGCGCATTATACGACGTTTAACTGTATCGTGGGGCTCAAACGTAGTAGCTCTGTCCTTCGCATTCCGTTCGTGTAGTGCATCCTGCTTTGGACATCGAGCCGGCACTGGTTCACAATTCGCGCACGAACTCATACATCTGGCACCTCGTGGTGTGTGGTGAAGTGTTACCAATTGAGGCGCAAGGCTGAGGCCTACAGTCGAGTAGTCATCCTTTGATACGAAACAACTTTCCTGCTCCGCTCTACAGCCACCTATAGTTAGGAGCGCGTGTGGAGTACAGACGCCAACACTTCACTACTTCGTTGCCATGGCCGTGCTGGAGTTGACCCGTCCAGAACACCAGGCCCACACTTGTTGTTCTCAACAGGTCTTACAGGCATCACACGAAGCGTAGAAAGAACCTCAACCCGGAGTCGACATCGGACAGATGTTGTGAACGTGTATTTCGTGGTGTTGAAAAGAACGCTATGTTCAATATCGGTGGGGCGTCACTAGTGACAAGGGCTGAAATCTGCAAACATGAAAATACTTCGGCAGATGAATGCTATTTTGTGGATCGAATTTTGCACATCGATCTGGTCATGTGTTTTCAATTATGTAGACCTGAGCCCCTTTCACTAGTGAAACCCTCCGAGTATAAAGTTTCAGTACTTCTTCAACCTCTTTTTTCTGCTGTAGCGGCCACAAATTCAGCCACCTTTCTGGGCGACCTTTCTTGCGGGGGAGTCCAAGTCTTTCTCAGCCCTTACAGTCTGCGCTGCGAACTAAGAAGTGGTTCTCAAACTTGCATGTAGTGTTTAAGTTTGTTTGTTTGCACGCTATTTTGGAAGATCCTACTGTGTACATAAAGGCTGAACTTATCCCCGATGTTTATGAAAAGCTCCTTACCCTTCAGAATCTGACGCATTGCACGGATCTTTATGGTGTTCAGTGACCATAGAGCTCTTGGCCAAAGTTCCCCTGATCCTCGTAAAACGCGACGTTTGTGTCTCACGCTCTAGAAGTACATTGATTTTGCTCATCTCCATCCTCAATGAAGTACCGAGCGTCATTCACAAACGCGGCCACACAAAATGATGCTTGTACGGTGTACACCTTATGCCGCGGACCTTTACTGCACTCCACCCGCCTTTCGCCGACGAGGGCTACCCAACTGAGACGTTCTTAGCCTACCCCCCAAATTCTACCTCCATAGGACTTTGTCTTCTCTAGCATGCGCTCACGGAAGTCTGCGTACAGAAGCGCCCCATAGAAGTCCAGGATGGTATCCCCTTCCGGGAAGACCCGGTCCACAAACAACCCGAGTTGAACACCTTCGTACTTCAACGTCGACGGACGCACCACCGTACACCTCGCTATCGCTTCCACCGCCCGTAATGTTGGCCGGTCATGTGTGTACAGAGGGGTGTCGCACTTCGCTGGCCAGCTTTCCACCGGTTCTCGTGAGTAGCGCAGAGAAAGTACAGGATCACTGGAGTAGTTCGCAATAACCGGAGTATGTAGTCTGGTAGACATTCGTACCGAGGACACCCAGCCGCAGCATCTGCAGAGTCGTTCCCCTTCCTGGAAGACACATTCCGTTTCACGCCGCCCAACTACCTTGTGGCAAGCTGCACAACTCGCGGAAAGACACCAACGTCGCAATGGTGCTCACAACGCTTTCGCAAAACACCTTAACCAAGCTGTGTAGAGCTTGACTGACGCAGTCGTCATCGTTATAGCACCCCGCGAATCGATGATGTCTCGGAAGCCCTACACATGCTTTTGCAGTCTCGCAGGTACCACTGAACAAGTCCACCACAAGATCCCCTGCTGTCGGATACTCCAAAACCAGCGAGCTCATATGCTTGATTCTCTTTTGCCCAGTTCGAGGCACCATCATGCGACTCCCTTTGTCAGCTCTTCTTCCCACCTTTCCGGGCTCCACCTGCTGGATTCCGTCCATATAATTCGTCCATACTGCGTACGAAGACTGCACATACTCATTTCTTTGGTAGAATACCCCGACGAACTGCATTTCAAGCGGCGTATTTCTCGTTAGGAAGTGAACAACCCATTGCGTGACGGAGAGGTGGTCACATCCTTTCATACCCGGGTTGTGCGTGTAGCGAAGTCGAGATCGGACGGGGACCATCGGCTGATCTTCCACGTTAAACACGAAGGCCTTCTGCCGCCTCCACCTCGACGCACTATCCCCTTCATTCACCTCGTCGTAAAACTCAAAGGTGTAACACTTGAGTCGCGGAAGACAAATGCCGAATTGCAGATAGCTACAGAAAAAGAATGTGTGGCCAGTTCTAGCAAGCAATGCGTGGAATATAGGGATGGAGGCGGTCATGTTTTTGCTGGTAAAGACATCATAGCCAGAGTTGTCCACCCCACGCTTCTTTCTGGTCTCGAAAGGAATGTCGGTCAACAGTAGCTGACGCTTACCCTCCGGGTACACAGTCGAGCCCTCAGCGTGATGATTGAGGAGTTCGTGGAAAATGAAGTCGTGGACACGGCAGTCCTACTTCATCACACCGAGCAGCTCCACGAGAAGGTCCCTGGATGGATTCTCATCGGAAAACAGCTCTTCGGAGGTCTCCTCCGACGGTGGAGACGGATTGATGGGGCTGGCTGGTTCTGGTGCTTCACGAAGGAGGTCTTACGGCTTCGGTACAAATGAGTTCAGAGTGGACTGGAAAGCGTCATTAGCTTGCTGCGTACGACTGTGCGCGACAAAATCCGCACTTTGTTGTCGCTATCCCACAGGCACAGCTCCATCTCTTCTTTCAGCCGGGAAGGAAAAGAGCGAGGAGGCTACGCGGATAGTCTCACACTGGGCGCCATGCTCGACAGTGTCACCCGCCGACGACGACGTGGTAGTGTGTCTTCCAAACGGGTATCAGACAACTCCAAGTTCACCTCAATGACCTGAAAATAGGCACCATTATCGTCAGGCGCTTCACGATGAAGCCCCTACGCCTTTCGGGTATCCTCGCTCAAGTCGGCAAAGTCCTCTGGTAAGTGGTCATCGCGCGACTCAAAGTGGTTCAGATACGGCCAGTTGCTGGGGTGCTTGATATCGTACAAAGTTTTGTCTGTAATGATCGCTTGCAAACTCGTTAGGAACAGACTGGTAACTGCCCAGATTGCCGCATCTTTCTCCGCAGCGCGGCCAGAAGGTACCGTATTGCTCCGACTCTCCTCCACACTTGCTGCCCCATTCTCTTGCAGCGTGGTCTTCTGCGTGATCGGTGCAATGCCGCCCGCGCATGACTTCAAAACCACAAATCGCTGAACGCGCTTTAGAAACGGGAGGCGAGGTCAGACTAACGCCTCGCATTCCGAAACTCCCGCTGCCTCCGCCATCTTCGTCTAAGCTCGAGGTACCATTTGCACAGCAAACACGGGACGATGTCTGGTTTTGTTTATCTTCTTAAAAACGAATACACATTTACCGCCGCGCATCTAGGGGCATACGTTGACCGCGTGGAAGAACACGACAGCCTCGAAAGTTCCAGAGCGGCCGATTGAAAAAGTTCCTGGCAGAACTACTTCCCGAAGCTTGCTGACTTTAGAGGGAAGGAACTTCGAGCTACCAATAAAGGACATCTCCTAGTTGTTTTGCGTCAGGGCTGCATCCGCGAGCTCCCCAATTCTCTTGTCTCTTTGGACCAGCAACACGATCGACAGCGCTGCGCGCACTACCTCCTTCATCTGCTCGCTGCCCAGCTCGCGAGAGACCAAGTCGTCGCACTCAATGGAAGTACGGAACTTTCTGCCAGGGTTCGGCTGCTTACTTTTCACTGCAGCAACTTGCTTGATCGCCAGTGAGGCCTCGTCGTCTCCTAAGATGATATAGTGCAGGATGCCTGACATGTGGAACTCCATGAGGTCAAACTTCGCCTACACCTCGGATGAGGAGAGAACGACAATAAAGGCATGGAATCTTACGCCGACTTTCTCCGGATGGCTCAGTTCAGTCGGCGGGACGGTTCCAGTGCAGTGGGGAACCAAAGAGGGAAGCAAGCCCATGAATGATGGGGATGCAGCGAGGGACGAGCAGAGCGTCGCAGGCGAAGCGAAGTAACCGCGTGGGTCGAAGTACCGGGAGGAGAGACGAGGACGAAGCAAAGAAAGGAGGGGAAACCGCGTCGATATATCGATACCACGAGGTTGCGATGTGTCGTGCTATGGGAGCAGCTGACTGCCATTCGAGTTGCAGACAGGTAGGGCGAGGAAAAGGAGCACGGCATGCTCATACACTCTCAAGTTTCCGTTCTGTAATAAAAGGTACGGGCAGTAGCGCCCCCTTCACGAAACTTCGAAAATAAATGGATTACGTACGGCGCGGGGGGTGGCACTAGTGAGAGGGGGTCAGATCTATGGATGGGAAAATACATGAGCAGACAGATGATGGAAATCCATTCTCAAAAACAACATCCATCTTCCTATCTTGTTTCACATGCGCAGATCTTAAGCTCTGTCGTTAGTGACACCACCCAAGTTAAAGTTGTCACCGCTTTCTCAAACGCCCATTTGCAGGCCTTCAGTGCATGCCTCCGGTCCTGCCGTGGACGCTCATGGTATTTCAAACGTCCGCAGGCACTCTCCGCTTGTGCATTCCTCGACAAGGGCCCGACTACCAGTGAGAGCTGCTAGCGAGGACTTGTATTTCTCATTACATAAAAACTGCGACGTAGGTTTCGGACTCGTTCTTCTCATCGAGACACCATACGTGCTGTCCTGCCTGTACTGCAGCTCTACATCGATGGCTACACCGGCTAGAAGGACGAGAAGGTCTGTTCTGTGGCAACGACCCCCAAACGCACCCACGAACAGGGGGAAAGGGGTGATGATGCCCAGGCTGCACCTCTCGCTACTACTACACCGAACCGCCAGTTTAATGCAACTCAGCATCACCCTGCAGGCAGAGTAACGGGGGTCTTTCAGACCAAGACAATGCCGGCGTCGTCTCTGTTTGGTCCGGAAGGTCAAGAAAATGATGGTGCCATTGTTCTGGCGTCTCAAGGTGGTACTGTAACACTGGCAGCTTCACGAAGGCATGCTGCCAACCAGATGTCTGCTCGTCGTGCGTCTATTCAATCTGACTGCCGCTCGAGCACAGTCTGCTTCACCGCCCGGGCCGGAGTAGCATTCACTCCGCGCGTCCACACGCCTGGCATTGCCGCCCCTGTCAGGTCGCACATCCGCCGCGGATCAAGGCAAACTCATCGTGCGACCCTGCGTCTTCCTGATGCATCGGCGGCGAGACCCTTTTAGTCTCCACCTCCCCCCATGCCGTCGCGGAAAAGTGTTGAGACTTCCACTGTAGCTCGCTCACAACCGATTTCGCATGAAGAGATGGAAGAGCTACAAACGATGCTCGCCGAGCAGACAAATAAGGGCAGGGCGCAGGAACAAGAAATTACTGGTCTCAAGACGACGGTCAGCGACTACAAGGCAAAGTTACCGCAGGCCAGTCAAGAGGTTATTGAGGTCCGGGTGACGATTGAGGCAACGCTTTCCGAGTTTCTGCGAGTACAAGCCGAAATTAAGAAAGTTGGGCAGGAGAACGAGAAACTAAGCGTGTCTCGCGGGATTTTTGGTGGCATCAAGCAGGCCATACCGTGTGCCGGAACTGGTTGTGTTCAGAGTTGCAAGCGTATGACACGAGTGGGGGTAAACTACATTAATGTTGCTACGCCCATCGAGACGCAGAGTGTGCGAGAGTGCCACCGCAAAATTGCCGAGCAGAGCGGAACAAGTTCTATTTCACGCCGGAAGTGGACGGGTAGCAGCGAGCCGTGCGTGGCGGGGGATCTCTCTGCGGATAGCCTGGAGGGCGTCTTACCGATTCCACCGATGGTTCTTGCCAATCGTAAAGAGTACTATACGCGTTCCTATTTCTAGGACGCGACGACTCCGGTTGGAATGGTACGAGCAGAGCCTAGCCCCGAGACCTGATCAACCTTCTCTTTTGACGCCAGAATCATGCCGCGAGTGCGAGGAGCCTGTTGCAACAGACGACACTCTATGTGTAAGCATGTGGTAGAAAATTTCTGAGGTGATGAGCGCACGGAAGAGAAATGGTAGGGACAAGCTGTTCCAATGCCCTCGGTGTTTCATCGTAATGTTGCGGAAGACCACGTTTGTATCGGATAGCGAGCGGACGGAACGATCGTCCCAGGCATTTCAAGCGCGGGTGAGGCTGATGATTCCAGAAGGGGAGCGCGAGACTCGAGACTTCTCCCGGCGGCGACGTAGCAAAGTCGAGGATCTATCATACGGTCATTAATCTATACCGAAGGAGCTGAATGATGTTGACGAGAGTGATGTATTGTTCGGAAACCCCTTGGGGAGACGTGTCGTTTACGAGTTCTGAGGGTACCATTTTGAAAAGGATGGGACGTCCGCGTGCGTGTCTATCATGCGACTCACGCGCCTGGACGCCTGGCCGGCAAGAGTGGTATCCAGCCTGCAGCTTGCTGAGTGCCGTGGCGGCCAGCGCCAACGCACTTACAGCCTGAAGTTCTCCAAGTACCCGACCTTGGCAACCGCGCAGATACTATGCGGCATTTGCAGCGGTTTATGCGGCATTGATCGGCAAGAGAGGTTTCGCTATGTTTTTACTGGTGACGGGGCGTTGGGTGAGTCGGGGATTGAGGAAACGGAACGGTCGTGGGATGTAGATGGCGAGGATTTGTTAGCAGGCGCGCCTAAAGTAGCGACAAACGTAGTGAAGGTGGTTTAGGAGAACAAATCTTATGTGGCGGTATAAGAGATGTGGTTTCGGCACAGAATCTGTAGTATGCCCGGCGATGTTATCAACTGCTACATCGCACGTGCAGACTCAAGCGAGGGACTGTATGAACTTTGCAATGGTGCGTTTGGCCTCTCACGGATTCCCGCGACAACTTTGGAATCTCCCCAGCGCGCTGGTGTTGGAGCAGAGGACGAGAAACCGTCGACGCATAGAAGAGAGAGAAGGACGGAAACCGTACTTGACTGCTGTGAGCTCACTAAACGGGTTGTAGGTTTCTCATCTGTTTAATTCTAGTGCAGAAAAAATCGCGTGTCCGTTTGAGGGGATGCTCCAAGTAGGACTGGCAGTGCATCAGGGTCTCTGTAGATCGTGTGTATGTCGAGGCGATGGTACAGACAGTGGAGCTCAGTAGTGAAAGGGAGGATGTGGAAAATTGTCCGTACAACGTAAGCTGTTCCATTCATAGCAGAGCCCTAACACTTACCAAACTAGGGAGAGGCAGGAGCTTGACGCCCTCGCCGCTGCATACCTAGGATCGGGACGGGAGTTTCTGTGCGATTTACATTCTCATCTGTAAAGCACCTCAAACAGATGCATTGCAGAGTGGTATCGACAGCGTCGATTGGTGGAACATAATAGATGTACTGAACGAGGGCATACTCGGTAGGTTGGATTTATTCGCAGCCACGCATTTGGAATGGAGATAGAATCTGGGCCACCCATACAGTGTGTGTGTGCTCTTTTTCGTTAGCGGCCACGAGAACGCAGCAGTTTCGCTGCCATTTCGTCGAGCTGAAGCTGCTACTTGTATACACGCGCTCAAAGACGTGTTTCTGCATTGAGTCAATTCCAGTGACATTCAGGTCTGGATCAGAGTTGTTGACGGAGGGATAGAAGCTGCCGAGAATGTAACCACTTTTGAAGATATTAAGTTGGAGAGTGTCAGCTGTATGGACCGCATGTTGCTGGACAAGCTCCGCGCGGAGAAGATCCAGCAGCACAGTGGTGCCCTGGTCACCGACCTGGCCGAGAAGATCTACGTAGCTGTCCGGGGTTCCTCCGGGTAGTGATTGGAGCATCGCGGCGGTGAGGTGGCCTTCTTCGTTTCTGGGATACGGCATGCCGAGGGTTGTCAAGTGAGCAAGTTCGCGGAAGCACATTACGAAGCCTTCCTTGACAAGACGCGCCTCGTGCCTGTCGTTGACGGTCCTGTGCGGGGTTGGAGGGTGCCGGGACTGGGAGACGGAGCCGACCTGAGTTCGAACGGCAGAAAGGTTTCCGGAGTGCTGGACTTCTTCGGACGATTTCGTCGGTAGCTGTTGCCCGTCGCTCGGACGTGCGGCGGTAGTCTTGCTCGAATGCACTGTTAGAGGGTTCCCAAACACCAGCATCTAGATGTAGTCGGCTCCCAATGTTGTAAAAGTCATCTGCGCGGTGAGTGAAAAGATGGAACTCGACGGTTCTGAGCCTTGTCGGGACGCGGTCTGGACAGATTTGGAGCATGGAAGCTTCAAACTTCTTGACACGGTCCTCGAGTCTGTAACCGTCGGTACAGCTTCTCCGCTTCTGGGGTCCTGGCCGCGAGCTGGGCATTTAAGAGTCTGAGTATTGAGCGCAAATAGACTCCAGTGGCGCGGAGTCGGCTGCATCAGAGCAACGACCTATGATTCCTGCCATACTTAGAAAGGCTAAGAAGACGGACTTGTAGTGTTTGGCTTCCAGCTTGCCGTGTACTCCTTGGTTTGTGCATAGTCTGTTCGGGCAACTGCCTTTTCCGGAGGCTGAGAAGGCGACGCGTAGGCCGGGAATGTTGAAATCCCTCTGAATGCCAGCAAGAACTGTGCTGACTCCGCGAAGCAGAGCAGTGTGGCTGGTTCAGAATCGCTCCCGTCTGTTGCGGGCGGAAGCTTGTGCTGTGAAGAAGACGAGTCAGTCGAGGCCAAGAAATATGCAAGTCTTCAGTAGCTTGGAGTTGCCGAGGCGGGCGTTATGTCGCGGACCGAAACAGAGAATGGAGTGCATGTCGAGATGAGAGTTGGATGGAAGTAGGGGGCATGTTTCCAAAAAGGAAGGCAACCTCCGCATGGAGCAAGTGGCGATAGTTTTATGCGCATGTGCGATGCCAGATCCTGCCTGAGCTGGCCTATCCAGAAATGAATGAGGAGCCGCGCCGGCCTCCAGGTCGGCCATATTTCTGCGAAGATGGATGGTGCACTGCGCGGTGCGTGGCGGGAATGACGCGGAGGAATTGAGGAGATTTGGAGGTATTTTGCAACGGTGGCAGGGTTCGCTGGCTTTTGTGCCTGATCGAGAGCCAATGATGTCCTTCGCCTCAGGTACGTCGCAACAGTACCTCGTGACGGCCGGATTACATTTCCAAAAACTAATATAGGCATCTGAGCACGTGAAACCTATGAAGGCTTTTTCATACAGAGGCGATAGCAGAGAGTGCAGGGTGGAGTGTAGTATGGAGGTTTTGGTGCCTGAATCGCGCGTAGTTGAAGAAAGTGGAAGGACGTGAAAGTCTCTGTCGTCCACGGTAGGGAAGAGCTGGAGAGGGAGATAACCGACGACGGTGTGCCGGGACATTACGAGGCGTAAACGGAGTGCAGCGGTAATCGTGGGGAGAGTGAGGTGCACGTGATAAGAACGAGGGCGCTGTTCTTTAGTGTAGTGGCGGGTCTATCCGTATAGATTTGTATGAACCCTGCAAAGGAATGGGTCCCCGATATTCTGGTGTCCCAGATGACTCCGTCGAGCTCGCTACCGACGATTTCTTCCTTGATGTCTTGGCAAACTCGTCGGTGCACACTGGTCTGGAGAGGATGCGCGAAAAGATGTATATCGCTCTGCGTGGGTTATCACAAGGCCAGAAGTAGCAAGTCTCTGTAAAAGCCTGTACAACTTGGTCTCGCAGGATCTCGACACGGTCCTGGAAGTAGGCTACCGATGGAGGTACCGCTGTGCTCCAACACACGAGTTGCGGAGAAGCCGTGATGGTAAAGCAACTTTTCGACAACAGCGAATGTGAGGGAGGGGCACTATTGTGAGGAGCGAATGCGCTCTCCAAAGCAGGCGAGAGTGTAGTCAGAATCCCTCAGGATGGAGATGCTCTCGGCAACCGTGTGAGGGCTGCCAGTCCTCTCTACTACCGCGAGACAAACTGCAATATATCATAGGAGGAGGTCCGCCTTACTTGTGGTCGGTTCTGCAGTAGGGTGAGACAGGAACGGGAGCGAAGGAAGGAGGGGTTCCGGAGGCTCATGAGAAAGGACGTTGTCTTCATCGGGGACAGGAGGTTCTGGGGCGGGTGAACCTGGCGGGAAAGAAAGGACGACCTCGGTTGGTCGGTGTGTTCGGAAGTGACATTGTTGCTCGTGTTTGAAAAGGGACTATGCGTCAGAAGACGACGAGACGCAGCGCCGAAATTTGCGGCGCATATTGGGGGCTGGCGAAAATTACTGCAAGGAGAAGGGCTTACGGGAGGAGTGGGAGAACGAAGAGGTAGGACGTTTTGCACGGGCGAAGCCGTCTTCTCGGCTACGCCATGTGCCACACGGTCCGTCAGCTCGCGAGTACTCCGGCGGTCGCGAAACCTCGTGCACGTCTCGTGCACGTGGGAGTGGTCAAGGTGGAAGACGGGGACTGCCATTCGAAACACACGTATGCTATTGGCTTTGTCGAAAAGAGGCCATCGTGCATTCGCTGACGGATATTCCAACAAAACATGGGAATCGAAAAGTAGTTATACTGGAAGATCCCCAATTGAAACATTTTTAAAGTTTCGCACGGTCCACGGTTTCTTTAAGGCACGCCCGCGAAACTGTGGAATGCAAAACCCTGCCACAGGCCCTATTTGAAGTGCAGCGACGCGGGACGCCACCTTGCCAAATCTGCAAAGCTACACTGCTGTGAACAGGAAGTACTAAGGGATGGGCTTTCCTCGTGCTGTGACGGCGTGCACAGTTAAAAAGAGCTAATTCGAAACGGTACTCGCACGGGCGCAAATGGGTCGGTCGGAATGGCAAGCGTCGTCGATGATTGGCGCGATGGGTGAGGTGCGAGGCGATGCGGGGAGTGTGGGCCGATTGAGTCGGAGAGGGCGAGAGAAGAGGTTTGATGGTGAGGTGTCGTGTACGAAACGGAAGTGTTGTTGGGTGGGAGTAGAGAAGTCGTTGAAAAGTGGCGAGACGTATCGTATGCGATGCGATGCGGGGATTGCGGGCTGCTGTAGTTGGAGAGGTCAAGGGGGCAGCGGTGATGGTGGGCCAAGATGGTGAAAACGTAGATTCGTCTGAATACTGTACAAGGACTATTCATGTAGTAGAACGGAAATGTAGTAGAACCAGACTTAACGTTCACCGGGCGTAGTGAACGTTCGATTTTGTTTCAGTAAGTGCGATATGCAGTTGCACCTTACGCAGTCCCGAATGCAGCAACACTGCGTTCCGACCTATGAGAAGTCGTGCTGTGGAGCAGTCCAACTAGGAACAGACTTCTACACGGCGTAGTAAGCTGAGCAGTATAACCACATCCCGGACTTGCACAGCCCGTCGCATATCAGCTAGAACTACTAGACTCGGACTTCCGCCAGGTGGTCGTCCGGGTTAGTTTTACTAGACCCGGACTTCCACCGGGTGGGTATCCAAGTGTAGTAAAAGTAGACTCGGGCTTCCACTAGGTAGACGTCCGGGTGCAGTATAACTAGATTCGGACGTCCATCTGGTGGAAGTGTCGGACTAGTAATACTAGCCCCGTAACTGTAAACTGTGTAGTAAAGCACTTTTATTATTAGACCCCGTACGGCACTCAGTTGACGTCTGCATCCATTTCCGAAAACACAGACGATGCTAAGGAAAAATAATTTTTTAAGCGCGCATGTGGGCCGCGCGGACAATTGCTAAAATCGAGGCACGTGCCATCCTTGGCAATCATCGATCGTCGTAAAAATAGAAGCCCTTTCGCATCATCATGGACCACAATTGGGGCTAGACGGTGGCCTCCAAACAGACAGCTTGGATCCTCATGTTAGGCATGGCCCAGACGATCGAGGTGTCTACACCAGACGTGGTGAATCTCATGTTACTTTTAAGGCGTAACCCAACCGGCGGGATGTCCAAGTGCTCCCGAAAGTCGAACCTATGCAATACGTCAAGGTCTGAGACTTACGGGCGCACGAAACGCCCCCTCGTGCGATGGGCAGGGATATACAGGGTCTAGTTCGCGAAAACTGGTGTGAGCCACTTGTCGGGGCGCGGACGCCAACGCTTTCGTGACAACAACATGCTTTACGGCCGCTGTCGATCATCATGGGCTCAGTCCGTCGAACGAGCAGGGCTGTTTGCCTGGGCCACGAGGCGACTGGGTTGGCCCCATCTGGCGCCAAGACGGTAATTGCTCGCGATACTTCGGTACGCTCGGGAACTTCCCCCGCTTCATGTTGGAGCGACATATCTCTGGGCGTCTCGCTCTTAGCTTGGGAAAAACCATATCAGGAGTACGCGGAGTCGCGCTAGAAGCCTATGACATGGCGACATAATAGCGCATCTATGTAACGGAGCTCGCCAATTGCTTCCTCTTAGAGAGGGGGATTATGTAGAGCGCTGGGTGTACGATTTGGGCACGGCCCACAGCATTACCACAGCCGGAATGTGTACTGTATACAAGGTCAGTGGCCGGGGGCCGATAGTATCAGTCACTGGCACGACAGCGTGCACTTCTGCCTCGGGCACTTTACCAACCCATGTTGCACAAGTGTGCGCACTAATTTGTATGTGACTTGGTTTATGTGATTTAATGATTTATCATCTCCTGCCATGTGGCAGGTTAATTTGCGGTTGTTGTTGTAATATTCAGCCGTATTCGTAATTTGCCTTCGCGGATGAGCCGCCGGCGTAAAAATTGTCATGTATAGATCTGTCAACGCCAAACATTGTCATAAACGAAAGGCCCGTGAACGGGGTCGTGGACTCTAAAGTCTACGAAATTTTGGCAGATGTCCACCGGATATTGTGTTGTCTCTCCCAGCCCACCTTCCCCTCAAGCAAACGCATGGACTCTGGTCGTGCCCCATATTGCTACGAGCGACCGTACTGGGAGCTTCCCGCTAGACTTTCCGTCTCCCTTGGTGAGACTCTACCACAGTCCTCACTTGACGCACCGCGCTAGGCTTTGGCCCTTGCTAGTAGGCTTGCAACGTGCGTGTTCCCGAGCTCCACCTGAACTAATGGACACGCCGTCTCCGTGCCCGGAAACCAATCCGGAGGCCGGTACCCCTATTGCTATTTGTGGTGCACCACCTTGGCTGTAGACGAATTGGTCTTTCTATGATCGTTATCGTTTGGGCGACTTCCCACGATAGTCGCAAACAACCCCAAGGACGAAGAGTAAGTTCTCGTCCACTGCACCGCAAAGCACGCCCTTGAAGCTACTGTATTCTATCTAACCACGCCCGGTGGAAGCACGCCACCAGAGCGATTCACTTCATCCGGATACTATCCATTCGTTTGAATAGGATCAGTATCTTGGCCGCGGCATCCTTTTTGGTGTAACATCACTAGTTGAAGTACTGCTCCCTTGCGTTGATTGTTGTCCGAGTACTACCCATATCCAGGGATCTTTCCCTTTCGTCGAGATATTTCTCACTCGATCTCTCCGCGCGGAGAAACATGTCGCCTGCAAAGGCCGGTCTTCCAAGACCCAATCTGTAAATAGGTTTGTAACTCACAGTACCTAGTACTATTTGGGGCCTCATAGCAACCTCCCCAAGGTACTGCCGTATAGCAGTGCCCTACAAATTACACACCGTAGGAAGAAAGTAACGCTCCATTTGACGGGCACGACACTACTGCACGCGTCTACGGTTCGATGCGATTGGAAACCCTTCGTAAAACGTGTTCTGCCAAGCAGGCTGGACCATAAAAACGCCACGTGAAGGACAGAAATAACGCGCCGAAGCCTTGCAATACAAACAAGTGTTCAACTGCCGACACGTACTACACCAGCTGCTTCGATCTACACTGGCACATGCCATCACGCATTACACAAGCCCAAGAGTAGTCCCCATTTGCGTTCAAGAATGGCTGCACTACTATCCTTAAAACCCAGGCCGAAGGGTATCACTTCATTTCTGTTAACATGATGTCGGCACATGTTTGGGTGTGCTTCGGCAGCCAATATTCGCTGATCCTATCGCTCAATCTTCCAGAGCCCCAGCTGGTGTTTGTGAGACCGAGTCCTTTCTACCGCAGCGCCACGCATTCCATGCGAATGCAGGTAGCAGTGTGGAGGGTTAGGAGTAAGTTTATCTTCGTGAGCCAGGCTACAGGCGATGGCGCGGTGCCGAAATACGTGAGGTTAGAGGTCGATCTTTGGTGTCCTGAATGGTTTGACCTATGGGCTATCTAGTTACTAGCAAAGAAAATGCGAATTGTCGACGCGGATGTTCACAGGCTCCAGCTCGTTACCACAATCTTTTTTTGGAAGTCATCGCTGGTTCGAAACGGTGCCACTTTACCCGAACTTCCAGTTCTAGACTACTAGGGAAATGACGATTCCATGGCATTCTAAAACGTGGAATATATGTAAATGCTGTAATAAGCTGCTGTATCTGGAGGACGGTTCGTCTATCCCTCCACAAATACAACAGTTTCCACTTTCAGTGAGATTGGTCAGCGTAGCAAAGTCGCTACAGGACCCGTCTAGTATCAACTTACTAGTCGATATATTACGGCATCTGGAAGCGTACGATGCAAGCACTTTGCGTGGCGTACCACCGCGTGAAGAGGTCCTTCTCTAGTTTCACAGCAGTGCATTTGTTTCGATTACTATTGTATATGCAGTTGTACTACATGTAGAGCTATAATCTATGGAAATAAGTCCCAAATAGATTGGCTTTCAGTACTCAGAAATAGGCAGAATTTCTCGAGATATTGGATAGCATCGTTAGGCTAGCCTACCATTCGCAGGCTGAAGCGCACTACTTCTGGCCTAAATAGCCACATTCCCAACGTCGTGTCCCACCCCTGCACTCTATCAAATCTTCAGTATTACAACGCATTTCGCCCGATTTTATCAGCCCCGTGAGAGTACAATATTTAAGTTGCGCTCCTCACTTCCGCACTTCATGGCATTGAAAGAATAGGAGACTCTTCGCTGAGTAAGGCGCGTTGACGTGAGAGTACATGCAATGATCTGAAATTGTCGGGCCCGACGTTCGTGTAGCTCAACTAGGGCCCGCCTGAAAATCTCACATTCCACAGCCTCGCCGCCCTGCGCTGATATTACTGCAGGACATGAGAAACTTTCGAAATTTTTCGTTGGCAGGTATTTTGTAAGTACCATTGCACATCGGTTCCTACATGCCGTTATAGGAGGGTTGAACGAATGTCTGATAATCGTTCGTCTGTCAGGCCAATGACGGCATTTTTTCGCTTGGCAGCCACGCCTTCCCCCCCAAGCACCTTTGCAGGCGCGAGACTTGTACTAGATTTCGTGCAAGCTGGAATGCTCACATGCGGACTTTTTGTATACTACGTAATACTTGAATGAAAGTGGGGCCGTTCAGCAAAAAAAGTCGCAGCTCGTTATTGCATCACTGCTATTTCTAACACTCCTTATTGCAGCCCCTTTTCCAGGCGTTCAATACGCGCTACAAATTTCACGGTACCTCTAATCGTCTCCTAACGCGTGCTGCGTTCATAAACATGCGCAGTAGTGTCTCTTCACAATACACCCACCGACTGAGCTCGGCCCCACTTCTCAGTAGAGTTCGTATGCCAGCTAGCCTCCCACCCACTACGAGAATGATGTCTGTTCTGATCACGCTGGATCGTCTCTCCTTTCCATACTCTCATTTTTACTTTACGCGGAGGCTGGGACGACTGTCGTGCGGACAGTCAACGATCTGATCTCTTTCCTACGGGACCAGTACTTTTCTCTTGCGCGCTTCAGAGACCATCTTCAGTTTTCAAAACAGTTTCGCTATTTTACACCGTTCGGCATCGAGGTCGGGCGGCATAAGCAGGGCCTCTGTTAGGCACGTACCTTGAAGGCCATCTGTATCGCTTTAGTGACAGACTAGTTCCAGGGACCTCTCCAACCGATGTGCATGGACATAGCGCGAGATCAAGCAAATCCTTGCCACTACTATCTTTGTGGCGACTCCCCACGAGGCAAAACGAATTGCTTTCGGCACCATCTGCGGACTGACTGGCACCACTAAGATCGTCAAGACCTCCGCAAAGAAGTCGTGAGTTGCTAGTTGGAGTAGGTATGCTGGGTCTTCGCCGTGTCGGGGGCTTACTCGTGTGTAGGCTACATGCGGACCTATACCAATAAATTCGCCATAACATCTGAAAACAGTGCACTTCTTTCCGGCTGTATGCATCTCACACTCTTGAAAATCACTGCTGCTTTGCGCCAACCGCGCATGATGTTCGAGCGTACCACCGTTGGCTTCCTCTCTGTCCAACCCGTCCCCGTTGTAAACGAAAGATTATTTGACGCTACTCCGCTTTATCGACCACCAACGCAGCTGAGGCCCAGACCCCAGTTTTGCACCCTGTCCCTCACGAGTGACTGCGTTCTCTGTATGATGAAGCTGTTCCACGCTTCACGTGCTCAGACGGCTCCACTCTCCTCATTAGTTGTTATTGAGTCCCCACCAGCTACTATTGTAACATACTCGAGGTGAAGGACATCCGCTTGTATCGCCGATCCATGGAGCCCAGTCGCCTTCGCCACTGTTCAAAGATACCCCTACTCTCATCCGGTTATTTGCTCCATTCAGGGCTCGCTTAGTACAGCGCATCGGCCATATGCGCGGAGAAATGGCCAACCATAAGGACGACACTACCGCTCACATATCAGCGTGTAGGCTGGCTTACACAAGAGCCACTACACCACAAGCACAACAGCCTCTTCCCAACCTCTCCCTCCGGCAGTTTCCAACCTCCCTCAGATCACCGCGTCTCCTTCTACCCAGAATTCTTCTCGGGAGGCACCATGTTTTCGGTTTCGACTCACCCCAAAGCGTTCACCTCGGCATTTCCAAGCTAAATCAGACTGGCACATGCTTTCGGTGCAACTCCGTCGTCCTCGTCATCAGAGGAAAGCTTCACCCGAGATTAGTCGCAAACTGCTCAGAGTAGTCTACACTGCTCTGCACCGCTGAGTCGATACAGATCGGATTGCCAGTTTGAAGAAATCATACGTTTCCAACTTAGACCGCGACCTCTCGGCATCCGCGAAAGGCAGTTGCCTGAGCAAGGTACACGTAATCGAGGGACTCCGGGGCATAGCAGAGTTCAATGGCCACCACTCTATCGCCACGATCTTTGCTACTCGGGCAGGGATAGTATACTATTGCTGTGATCAGCCTAACTACGCGTCACTCACATCGACTTTCGCACAGTACGTACACGTCGAAATACTGCGCTGAAATGAGGGCCTCGATTACCACTCAGCTTCTCAAAGCTGTACACTTTAGAGGAGTGTGTGTAGAGGTTCCAAGCCTGCATGCTTCATCTCTGTGGAGAGGGCCACTCGACTACGGTCCAGACCCTGATTTTTTTTCGTGTCCACCACCTTCCAGATAGCATCCGCATATTCAGACACCTTCAACATCTACACAGCTGTATTTGTGAGTATTATTGCCCCACCTTTAGGCGACGTTACTCCGACTTCTCCGAGCGAACTGCAACAGCCTCAGACGAAATATTTCGAGGGACCCAGCGCTCCGAAATCCGAGATGAATTTCGACCCCAAGTTCGCTTTATCTCATAATTTCTTAGCAGATACAACTGCGCACAGGATTTCGGACGACGGGCACTGTGTGCCTCGTTGCAGGGAGTGCTTCCGAAAATATCTTCAGGAACGTGCTCGCCGGAGGACGGTCACGGTTTTGCCTATCTTAAACGACGCAGGCCTACCTTGGCGGGAATATGCTTCACTCATTACGCGCGCAAGCTCGCGACAACTGGTTTGGATTTTGGGGCCAACTTTTGGGCCAGAGCGTCCCTTTTCTGCTGCACACTCTCCCGGCTGGCCGCAACCCATGTCAAAAGTCTCCAGATTCCATTGCTGAAATGCTTACGATCTTGGCGGCTTCCACCAATACTTCACTAACTATGATCCCAGCAATGGTCTCATTCAACTCATTTCATCACAGGGACATAAAATGAAGCCTAGGTTTGCAAATCTCGACCTCGTCCGCACCAAATCGCCGAAACCAGACCCGTCGCACCTGGCCGCTAACAACAAATAGCACGCGGACGCTGGAAAAAGGTCCTGAGTTCCTTCACTTTTCAGTTTACATTACCACGAGTCCCGAGAACCCCTCAATTGTGACTCGGTTGTGCATGTGGGTCGCGTCACACGTGTCAACTCTGTTGATGACACGTCGAGTGGCATCTGCAAGTAGGTCGTTCTACAGACGAGAACGTAAATCGCACCGCACATGTAATGCTACTTCCGTGTCTGCATAGGCAGTGGCGTCTGTCTCGTGCTTTCCTCTACTGTGCTCTGTCCATGGCCTCTGCTTTCATCGCGACTGGTCACGTGGTGCGATCAAAATTCCATATCCCCTTTTACCCCCTCCAGCTACATCCGCTACATCATGGCGTTAGACTCGACGGGTTCTATGACGACAATGATTTCTGAGCAGACATACACAAGTCTTTTTCTCCAGCGGATATGCCGTCCTTTCAGCAATACGGTCTTTCTTTCTATCATACAATATTTGTTCTCTCGAATAACCTCAACCATCGGCCACGGTAGTCGAGCGATCCCAGACATGGTTCGCCAGACCTACTGATAACCAGAACAGTTCACTCGCTCGTCCCACGATTCTGACAACGACTCCTAAACCGCTCGATGATGCGTAAAAATGTCCCGTGGAAGAATGCCCTATAAAAACTGCGAAACAATGGCTAGTATACTGATGAATGTTAAGGGCATAATCCATGAATACATCCCGTCGTAATTGCGCTGGCGATATTTCTGACCGTCTCGGGCGCAATGCTCCCGAGATGCCACTGTTTGCGTCAAAGCATGCAGACATGCAAGCTGCAAGAAGGATCCGTACGAAAAACTGTCGCCTAGCACGCTCCACTACCCCAGAGTTCGGACAGAAAACGTTTCATGAAAGAGTTCCCATTCAGTATGTGGTATAACAGAAGGCCATTACTGCCAATAGATACAGAGC
Source organism: Endocladia muricata (assembly GCA_032356245.1). Taxonomy (NCBI): domain Eukaryota; phylum Rhodophyta; class Florideophyceae; order Gigartinales; family Endocladiaceae; genus Endocladia; species Endocladia muricata. The sequence goes on along the minus strand of JAUKWC010040054.1, from coordinate 18,667 downwards.
GGTCTAAGTATACCAGATCCCTCATGTTGCGGAGTCGACACCAGCAGAAATCCGTGGTACCTCCGTCTCGCTCTCCAATCTTAAGTCTTCCGCGTGATTGACGGGCATGAGAACGGGAATCCGCCTGAAAGCTATCCAATACAGACGTGGGTTTCTGTCGAGTCGAGAGGAACAACATGCGACATTGAAATAGCTTATGCCCATTGTCCATACTTTGCGCACTCCTGGTTTCACACGTTCCCAGCCTCATCATAGTCGGTCCTGTCACACCTCCTACCGTCGCCTGCTTGCAATCGGGCTGGAATTCTGGGCCGGAAAACTGGGGGGGACAGTTCCTTCTCGTAATTCAGCATACCTCATTCGAAGTAGACCCCGCCCCTCATCGTGCTAGGACCACAGGTGGTACTCCTCACTATTGGGATGGACCGTTCGTGAAATCAAAACGATATCCCCCAAGCCGCCAGCAAAACGCTCCTCGGCCATATACCTCCCATTGTGACCGGGCCAGCTCCAGAATGGAACAGATCTTGTTTCGAGCAGCTCCGCAGTTCGGCGGTGGCCCTATTGCACAGTTTCTTTCCCGATGGGGCTGCCGACATAAACATTCTTCGATCCTACCATCGTTATTTGCTCGCGATTCTGACCACACTTAGGTATGGGACGCAATCTAGTCCGCTACGCGTGACCCGGAAGCTCGTGAGCCATACAGATACGCTTCTCTCCATACTCAGCCTCCTTGCGCTCGGTTTACTGTCGCTTTACTTGGAAAAACGGTGCAGTTGTCGTCGTGTGCACGCTGTGATGCTCTTCTTGGGCTTTTGGGACCTCATCTTTCGCAGTCATGGACCTTCATTTGGAGGGTGGCAATCTTTTGGTCGTACGTACAAATGTTTTGTATCCATCTAACCAGCTTCGATCGGAGACCTTCGATCTCACCAAGTAAGACAGACAGGGAATGAGCTACGGGAGCAGGCCGGATGCTGGTCCGGGACGGCATGCAAGAGGGTGGGTAGCAAGAGTGACTCACATCCGGTGCCCTCGAAGGACGCAGGAGCGGAAAGGGATTATGCCTGGCGTCACAGAAGATGTTCAACCTCATAAGGATGGAAAGGCAACACACGTGAATGGGTGATATGGGCAAAATGTCGGCCGACGCGGGCATGCCTCCTAATCGCGGGCTACCATCGGAACCCACTGAGCAATGAGAATTAGGCCGCTACTCGGTCGTATGTCGCGGTTAAACCTCCAGTCTTGCAACAGCGCCATTGTTCAGCGAAACGGGAGTGTCAGCTGCGGATTAAACAGAGGCGGCATAGGCATATGCTAAGATAGAAAAACCAGTATCAACTTGGTGACCATGTGCAGCTAGGTCGGACCAGCCTCACTCGGTGGTGTGTGTGCAGGGACAGAAGTCAATCGAAACTCGCTCTTCTCCTCTTGGTAAGTCTTGGTGAGAGTGCGAAATTGTAGCTTTCCAGCGCTGGTTGCCTGCATTTTGGCCGTCAGGCCTATCGATCCAGCGCTCTCGTACAGATAGGACTAGGTGGAACGAAGACGTTGAAAAGAAAACGTCCGAACTTTACGTTACTGTTGTAGTGTACTGCGCAATAACCGTCCCGCATGAAAGTTCTCATTGCATTTTCGTCGAGTGAGAGGCTCGCTCATCATGGTCGAATGTCGTTTTCGGGGAACCCGTACAGTATGTGCTCGGCCCTCATGAAACGTTCCTTTCCGAGCCCTGTCTTTTAAAGGCACCCTAGTGAAGGTATAGTGTTTGAGGAAGAGGTATTGCGGGACGAGTACTGTTCGTAAGAACCGTTGTGAGGCGAGCTCGAGATAGCGGGGACGGAGAGGGCCTGTAGTGCCGACAGAAAACTTCGTAATGCGCATCACTTATATCCTCCGTGTCATTGAACTCCGAAGAGTATTCGTCATGTTCGTGAGTACTGAAGCCTACTGTAGTGTTATTCGCATCGAAACTATTAGCAAAAGTAGCGGCTTGGAGCTCAATGTGGGTCATCCAGAGAAATCTGAAACTTGAGACTTGCAGGTTGTCACTGATGAGGGCAATCGCGATCGTTTCTTGCCCAAGTACACATGTACGTGAGTAAAGGACGTTGAATACGAGAACAAATAGTAATTCGTCCGCGTACTCGTGCAAGAACAGTCCGCAGCCCCTGTAATTAGAGACACCTTCTATTCCAGCTGTCAACTACTTTTCAGAGCTCCGTTCTTTGCTACACCGCCCCGGAGATCTGCAGACTTTTCTGGGCACCTGATGATGGTGCTGAACCACAATCATTCCAAGCTCCAGTGGTGGGGTCTTGCACGCTATTGCGGGAAATCCTATCGCCCATTTTATAGATCAGATTATCCCGACAGTGTGTGAACATGGCATGGTCTTGGAGAATATTATGCCTAGCACTGAGTGTAGCTGTGTAGATTGGACGCAAAACTGTGTGTGAAGAGTCATGGCGATCCTTCCAGAACCCCATGTTTGCATTTCGCTCTGTAAAAATGCCCCTTTCTAGCTCTTCTTCACCCCCAGGGTAGCCATCAGCGTCGCAGACAAATATGGCGAGATGAAATAGTGCCGATACGATTAAACCTGCTCGGCTCGAGCTTTCCTAGATCGTCCCCAGTCTCTGGACAAAGAGGGACATCGTGTAGAACCATTTTTTGTATAGCTTTGATCTTCGCCATATGGAGTCCTTCATGTTCTCCCGGACGCGCTAATGTGAGTCCGTATATAGAATTCCCCTTTAAGAACGGGGTATGCCCTCTCGATGCGAAAAGCCGGCCCCCATACACCTCAACTCCAACGGAACGATGCATCAGCATCTATGGCCACTCCACTCCACACGGCACCATCGCTTCCACAGCCGGAAATATTGACAGGTATCGCGTATTTCGGAGTGTATGGTACCGCGCCAACAACGTGCGCACCGTCCCCCATGAGTACTTTAGGGAACGTAGAGGATCCTCTGAATACATCGAGGAACACTAGAATGTGTAATCCGGCGGACACTGATACTAGAGACACGCAGCAGGGCCATCGCTTGTTCGTTCGTACCGCCCGCAGATACATCTCAAGCTATATTCGCCAAGCTCGTTACAGGAAGCTTGGGAATTCGCGTAGGAGGACCAATATCGGGCGTAGTGCTTACGGTGCTGTCTCCGAAGGCGTTAGCCAAAGTTGGTGGAGCTTCAAGGCCGTAATCCCCATTAATTTCGCATCTTACAAGTCGGAAATGTTGTGATGGCCATTTATGTCCTTTCTAACTGCTCCAAATAGTGTCAAATAGGTTCACCACAACGAATTATATTCTGGAGTACTAGGACACTACTTTATTCATGTATGTCACAATCTTCTCGTCAGGCCGAAGAACACTCAAGTGAATTTGCTCGCGAACTCTTCTGACCGGCTTTCCGGGCTTCAACTACTGGATTGCATCCACGCAACTCTACCAGAGAGCATGTGAAGTCCGGAATCCAACTTACCTCGTACCATGACGGGAAGAGCTGCATTTCTGTCTGGAAGGTCGTCCGTGTGAAATAGGTAGCATGTTCTATAAGCGAGATGTGCCCAAATCCTCGGAGACTTGGTTCTCACGTGTCGTGCCCTCGACTTTGGACACGGAACATTGGGTAGTCCCTCATGTCAGATTCATAGTCTTTGTACCCGGTCGGCTCCAGGCCATGCCCGGCTCGTTCCATTCTTTGTAGACTCCTTCTCTATAGTATCTTAGCCGCAAAAGCCACGTTCGTAGGTGTAAGCCATGCCGACGTATGATTTCATGGCTGGTATGTGCAAGGAGCGACTCGAACACCGGCGACAAATGAACCATGTAGTCGTGCGTGAGAATTTCACGTGCAGAATCGCCCGCATCCGACTCAATTCTTGTGTTAGCCTCGGGAGATTCGACCAGCAGTCCAGCCTTACTTTTGGTCAGGCCGGGGGGTTGCCAGCGCGGTCATCGATGGGATTCTGAAATATGCAGACTTGAACATGATAGCGGGTCTTCATCAGCCGAAAAGACTCCCCAAGAAGGCCGGTCGACTGATTTTCGGACAACAGCGACTATTCAGACATATCCTGCAGTCTCGGCGAGCGGGAAGCGCAGTTGGCTCTAGTTGGCTATGCGTGATTGGGATCGATTGGGTCGCGCACGGATGTGTCCAGGGTGTTCCAAGAATCCCTCGTAGTTTCCATCGACCGGTTCGGTACTACACCTCTGTCCCCTTTCCTACAGCTACACCGCGAATCTAGTTTCATTTCTTCCTTCCGCGAGGAAGACATCGATCGAAGATGCTTGGCCAGTAGTCCCACGTTGGGCTTCGCGCTCTACGCAATCAGCCAGCGTGGTCCACGTGATCCTGCCTGTTCGGAGTCGGAAGCCCGAGACCCTGAGTCGGTGTTAGTTGCTTTTGGACTGGCACCCTCATCCACAGGCATATCGCGCTGAAGAGCTCGAGGCTCCTGAGCATCCGCACCTGAGTTCCCAAAGACACTTCGTAGGTTCTTATGCACAGCGCAAATCACTCGAGATATGGCCCATCGTTACGGTTCTAGACATCAAACAAATTTCCGTGTGCAGCCTTGGCTTGCGAGGTGCACAGGAAAAAACGTGCAACCAGCAGTATGTTTACGTGCTTCTCCGTACTTGGACTGCATGCCAGAGGTCTGTTTCGAATATCCCCCGTTAGTTGCAACCCAGCTCCCTTCCACGCTGCTGCACTGCAACCGTAGTACACACCCGTCATAACATAAACTCAGGGCCATTAAAGGATGAGTATGACGATGATACAGATAGCAGTATCAGAGCAGTGTCCTGCTCTGCAAAACCATGAAAGTCTTTATCTGCTTCGTAAATGTCCGAGGTAGCAGCTGTCCAGCAAACGCGCCACAATTTCCGCTTGGATCTGTCCTCCACGAAGCGAAAACAGATTAGCTCCCGCGCCTCGCCTCGCCCAACTCAGTAGTGTAGGAGAACATAATCGGCACGATACTATTCGGCCGGCGAGCGGAAACGGTCCGTTGCCGAGCCGGCCCCCAAGTCCCCACAACCTCACACGCGAAGGTCTTAGCGCCAACAGTGACAGACACCGAGTCGGTTGTCAACTTTAAGACCGCATTTACCAACTTCTCAGGCCCGAGATCGCTTTGTAATAGAAACACAGTAAAGGGTGCTGCGTGCACGATATAGATCATCTTTCTGGAGTACAGATCGCCAAGGATTAATTCAACGCTCTCGATAGAGGAACGAATGTCGCTGCCCCGTTCTCGTTCTTGACTTCTCACGATGATGATTTCCCTGGTCGCCGTCAAAAACTCGTCGACTGCCATGGCGAGAAAGTGTCCGATACACGAAAAGAGCAGCTGCACGCGTTCGAAACTTGCATTCGACATGCGTCTGGAGAGAATGACTATTAAGGCAGGCATGCGAAACTCGGCTTCCTGCTGTCGGCTATGCCCAGTCCACGACGTGAATACGTGGTATGGGGGAAGGGGGATTGCCTGTGCTTCTGGAAATGGACGCGGAGGACCTCTCAGTGCAGCAGCGTGGTATCCGCGCCACTCATATGGCAATTATAGGTATGCCATGAAATGCTGACCCCCATGGGATTCCAGAATGTGAAGGTCGTGTACTGCGGGTGTTTTTCGCACCGACTGCGACTTCCAAACAAACTATTTCGAACCACTGCATGCAGGGAATGTCCGGGTCCACTCGTCGCCGATTATTTCCTGACGAAACCCGCCCCTGCTCGTACAGCAAGTTCTGCAGTCCCTGTAGTTCCATGTCCCGCCTTGTTTACCTAAATTGCGGACGATGACCTGCACTCTGAATCACGACATTAAACTGGCTTTACACCCTTCACACTTTTACTTGCCACCAGATCGGCTGCACCCCACCGTCTTGATTACCGTAATGTGCTTCAAGCGCCATCTGTGTATGTCGGAACTCCAGAACTATGCCCAGCAATCTTCAGCTGCACTGGCTTACCCATCATTATGCCAACATTATATGAAATGCGGCGCATTGCAAACCTACGTACTGACTTCTCAGACGGCACCGAACCAACACTTGAAAAGAAACAGGGACTTTGTTGTAATTCTCATAAACGTTGCGGGACGGCACAGATGTTGTTGGATGGTATCAAGTTTCTCGATACTAATGATAAGATGTTTTCGTGCGTTGCGAGTGTAAGCGTAGCGTTTTGATCGTTTCCAATACATGTGAAGTGCGGAGACGCATTTAACCCCCGCACGACTGCAGGCGCATACTTCCCATGCGTATCGAATCTCACACGTATCACATGTGCAGATTCCGGCCCCTTTCACTAGGCAGACTCCGCCGACCTTCGGAAGCACATACTTCGCAAGCTTCTCTTCGGCGCTGCAGCACCCTCACAATCGTCCACATCTCGGGGCACCAATCTCGAGTCCGAGCGCATGTTTTTCCCAGCCGCTACGATGTGAACTGCCCGTGAAAACCGGTTCTTTCCCGCTTGTGGAGTCCTCAAAATTGTTTTCCTGGAAGCTATTCGGTGACATTCTCGTAAAACCATGTAGTACTCGTAACTTTCCACTACATACCAAAATGGCGATCAAATCCTGCAGGCGGTCTAACTCCAGGCCAATGTACCTAGAAATGACCCCATTTGCCCTCCGAAGCCCGTCCGCGCCCGAGTCCGTAAATCCAACCGTATCCGTATCGTCCGGCCTCTCTGCCTCTTCAGCTTTTTCGTCAGCTGTGCCGGTAATACGGGCGATCTGACCGCACAGGAACTTTTGTAACCCCCTCAGGGCATAAAAGACCTAATCTGGCACGCCCTGTTCTTCCGGCGCGAAGTATTCGTGTTACAGTAGCGTCACCTCGTCGGAAGCGCAGTCCTCATCTCCAGCCTCTGCGTGCATGGTCGGTACCGCAAGGAAATAGAGCTGGGTAGTGCGATGACCTCCGTTAATTTTGACAAAGGCTCCGCTCTTACCCGTTCGCTTTCTTCTCGGTATCCGGATGTGTGCGAATAGTAGTGCACTCGCATATGGGATCCTACGGCCCCGTTCAGAATTGCAAAGAATCCTAGCGTCTCCAATGTCAATGTCTCGTGCAAATCCTGGTGCGGCGCCTGTGGCAGGGAGTCATTGCTAGTAAGCAGTATCCGACACCGAGGCTCCATCATGACCAGGTTCGTGTTAGATTTCTTCTTCACATACATGTAGGCAGAAAGCCGAACCACCCACACGTCCAGCTCCAGACGCCGCCGCGAAGCCCAGACCCCATCCCTTCTCGAGTCAAGAGTCTCTATTACGAAGCTCCGTGTAGGGCAGTAGCGGGTGACTCCCAGATCCGAGTTTATTGCATCGCGCTCGTCTTTGGCTTCGTCGGTTGTTAGGCTCCAACAGGTTTCACTCGGTCCCGGCACTCTCCATGCTGCGCGTGCTGGCAGTAAACGAAAACAGCTTTCCCACCGGGGAAAGGTGTTACTTTGGAGTCCACATCATGAGATCAGAGCTTTCTGGCGGAATGTCGGTGCAAGTAGAGAAGTTCTCGGAGGAAACTCACAGCCGAGATTCTGACGCTCAACTTCTCGCTTCTCAAAGTCGGTATAGCCGCTGCCACAGCCTCAATCTACGTTCTATACAGACCTCCACTCGAGAGTCCAAGGTCGACTCAGCTTTCAGTTGTCCAACCTCAAGTCGATATCCTTACGCTGGCTGACGTGGTCGTATCCAGTCGTGCAAAACTGCAGCTGGTGCATCGATACGACATCCTTGAAAGTGAGGTATTGGTTGATTCAATCCTCCATGGTTATGTAAGCTCGAAGCAGCCAGAGGCTGAGGTACGGGCCACCCTTTCACGATGCCAGCTCCTCGCCCTCGTTGAGGTCTTATGGATCCACGTCTGCAAGTTGAATCCCAGATGCTAGGCTTCGGTCGAATATCAACACGTCGTTACGAGTGTCGACCAGCAGCCGTTTTTGAACATTGTCGTCGGACATCCGCGAGGCACCTTGACACTGGCCCACCTTCTTTCGCGCTAGGATGGTGCTCTAAGCTGTCTTCTTTTTCTCCCTCTCTGCCCTGGCCTTCTTGGAGACCTCTAGTCTTGGCTGCGTTACCGCCTCATTGACTCCGCTTGGCTTCCCGGCCAGTGCGCCCTCCGCATATGGCGGCATCGGCCATGACGATGATACAATCGCTCAATTCCTGAAAATCTCTTTCGCCGCAGCCAGTGTTGGTGGGATATTTTGGACAGAAACTATCTGCTCCGATACAGTCACGTGGGATATGGATTCGTGGTGTAACGAGTGGCGTGGAGCAGGTGCGGCATTCAGGGTCGTCACGAGAGGCACGGCGGTGTTCTTCCTCTGCCTGGAACCAAAGTATTCATTGCCCTTCTTTGCGACGCTTGTACCGCCGGCCTCGATCCGTTTGTCGGAATCTCGTCGAGAGCCCTTGCTTCTTTTCGAGAGGGAGTGCAAATGGCTGAGGTAGTCCTCTATGATGGCAACTATAAGAGTCCTAGATGGCGTACTCACAATGCCGAGAACGTTGTATCGACCTAGACCATTCGGCCTCCCCTACCGTAAGCACAACTCTAGCAGGACTTGAAAAAGCATATACGCGCACTCGTCACAAGATCGTGGTTATGTGCCTGTAGGGGCAGGAGGTAGAAGAGTCCGCTGTAGGGAGCAGAATTGCCTTGTTTATTGTTTCTCCAGTCCCATTCTCACCTATTGCCAGTATATCGAAGTGGCTCTCGACGACTAGAGTCTGCATGAGGTGGGTGACATTCATGAGATACTTGAAGAAGGACTTGTTGATGTGGATCAGTCCAGCGGGGGTGTTCTCAGGTGGGACGCTTCATCCAGGTTTTCCGTATCTGTCAGGGCCGTTTTATCCTTACGGCAGACAAGGTACACGTAGAAGTAGTCCTGAGCTCAGCGTAACACGTCGTGGTTTCTCTCTCAGGCCAAAAGTGGCTGGGCGGCGACTGAGGGCGTGAACCGAAATACACCAGACTGTCTCGCGGAGCACTGTACATTTTTTGATGGTGTCGTCGGCGATATCGGGTGGAGGGGGATCGTCGCAACCTCGCATCGTGACCGACATAACGGCAAGGTTCAACACATGGCGAATTCAAACCATCGAAGTGTAGAGGCCGTTCATGATGGTGTCGGTGCTTTCGCAAGGGACGCGCCGCTTCTCTACGGCCTAGCTATTGTACACATAAATCCCGGTAAACTCGAACTCGGCCTTCGAGAAATCCTGATACGTCGTTGGCTGCAACTGCAACTACACGGCATTCACATCAGTATCATTACCATCGGAGGTCCCCGGTGGGAGAGGCGATTCTGAAGGCCGGCGCCCCTGGCATGATGCCTCCCGGCGCACGCATTGTCGGGGCGTGGATTGCGATTTCCAAAGTTGCCCGGCAGACTGGGGCCCAACACTGTTGGAAGTATGGAATCTAGGGCTGACACTGTCTTCAAGGATGGCTCACACGTCCCGGCTGACGTGGGGTTTGACAGACGGACGTACCAAACAGCGGTCTGGTGAAAGGTCAAACGGTGAATCAACGTAATTATCACATGCTGAATTGGGATTAGTTCAGCACTACAGGTGTAAAAGTGTACTGTAGTCCCATGATGTGATAATAGTAGCGAGAATTGAATTGCAGATTCAGCATTACAGTTTGTGTGCTCATCCGATAGTGTGTACGCATGAGTAGCATGGCACACACTTTGACTGTTGTTGTAGTGATGGCGACGAACAACTGAGCACTATATAAGCCCTTGATGGGTTGTGACTCAAAAAAAAAACCAGCCAGGCCTGGCATTAGTTTTCTTGTACTTTCTTGTTCAGCGTCCCCCTTCCTTCATTCTTTTTCCTTTCACTTGAACGTAGCCTTTTCTCGTCAGGTTATGGGCCTAGAGTTACCATCTTCAACTATTTTTCTGTCTCCTCTTGCTGAATAGCCTTCATCCTTCTTCCGCCATAGTCTCCGAACCTCTTGAGTCGCTTCTGTGCTCAAGACCTCGTTCTGAGGTATTTTGCAATCTTTGCGAGTTTGTCTGCCTCCACCTTGGTTGGTGTCGGGTTGGTTCTTCTTGGCTGTGATGATTTTTCCGCAGATCGTGGCTGTCTGCCTATAGATTAGCGGCTATTTTGCGCTTCCGAGTTTCCTTATCTCCACCCCGTTAGTGTTGATTTTTGCCGTCGTGTGCCGATTGTGTGCCATGCCGCGCCGTTTTCTTCCCTGAACTTGCTGCTGTTGGCTGCTCGCGGTCTCGGATCACCGTGTCTGTTGTCTGGTTGGAGTTAAGTTTGTCTGAAAGTGGTACCTGGGGGCTGGATTGCCAGGTATCCCCATCACTTGTGGGCAGGATAGCGAGGTGTTGTTGTAACGTCTCTGTGGATGTGCAGTGCTTGAACCGAAAAACCCTGGACATTGTCTGGTGACAGACGTCTGGCGACTTGAACCAATGCGACGTCTTTGAATGCCCCTTCCTCGTGGTGAGGCCATTTCAGGCAACATAGATTGTGTGCGGAGTGCTTAGTGAACACGGTGTCATGACGTTGGTGCCCAGTACCTGCACGTGACAGTCAGTTCAGGGATATCCGAAAGTTTGGTGCCGGATCCTAAAAATAGACGTGCTTTGTTTGAACACCAGTATTGTGCTCTGGAAGTCTGGGTTCTTGCGAGCTACTGACGATCGTTCTCGTATAGCACGCCGTGCGTTTGTGGCCGCAAGACTCTAGCTTGGATTGACTGGTAAACACTGCTTCGGCAGTTAGTACCCTCCTTGGGACGACTCGTACGACCAACACGCACCACTGGTGTGATTGACGCACACAGTAGCAGAAAGCTGAAAACGTTCCTCACACAGAGAGTCTAACTGGGGGCCAGGGGTCCGGCCCTCAGTAAACCCACACGTCAAATCAATACGCGGGTTCTCTACGTTGATATATGCTTTGCGGGGAGGGAGGACATTTGTTGCTGAAATCGCATCTCACCAGTAGAGTCTAACTGCGGACGCGAGGAGTCGACTTCTACATGGCTCTCGTAACCTTTGTCTCCTTGGTGGGCTTACATTCACCTTTTGTGTCAACGATCCCCAGAGTTTACATACCGCATGTCATTCATTTTACGAAGAAAAACTCTGGTAGATTCAAGACCGAGAAGCTTCGCGGGGATATCTTCTATGTTTGGAAGCAGAAAGACGGGCTCGTATTCGCATTTCGCGAGCTCGACAACTTTAGTTCTGTGAAACCACCGACTCAGCAAGATGAGCTCTAGACTTGGAAAGGACGTGACGCAAAGGCAAGATCCGTGATCGATGTCAGTCTAAGTGACGAGCACCTGGATCATGTGCGTAGAGTTCAGACTCCGGCAGAGATGTGGAATGCTATTCTCAATCTGTTCCAACGTCGTACTCTTCTCAGTAAACTTGAAGCTGGGGGCAGTTTCTATTCCGCGCAGATGGCACGAGATGAGCGTGTAATGGTGTACATCAATCGAGCTCGTCAAGTGGCCTCGGATCTCAAAAGTATGGAGGTTCAGTTTGACGCTGAGGATGTGGCTATGAGCATCTTATGCGTGTTGCCCGAGCGATTCGAGCATCTCATGGTTCCCATTGACACCATGACTGGTGAAAAGGCGTTCAAACTGGATTTTGTGAAGAGCTATCTACTGCAGGAGGAACAGCGCATGACTCAGCGCGCTCCTAGCATAAACATCAAAGCTGGAAATTCTGCTTCGGTGTCGAATGCCGCGAGGCGTTTTGACCGAAAGCCCCGCTACAACTGCACGTATTGCAAACGTAGTGGGCATCTAGCCGCGACATGTTTCACAAAACACGACGATGACGCCGCCAGAAACCATAATAACGTATTGCTAACATGCAGTCGACAGGAGTACGATACCAGTCGCAATAACGCATTAGACTCCAACGACAACTCTGGAAAAGCTCGTTTGTTTCATGGCACGTCTTGCTGCTAAGATGTTGGAGCTCAGCTCAAAGCTGTGTTACATTGATTCTGGTGCTACTGCCCATAGTACTCATGACCGTGACTTATTCGACAAGTCCCACGCTGTCGAACCATTCAATATATCCATAGATGATAGTAGAACTGTGGAAGTATGGGGTTGTGGAACGATGTAGATCACTCTAAATGTGCAGTCCACGTCGGTTAGGTGCCGCCTGGAAAATGCGGCTTCCGTACCTACATCTCGGTACAACCTAATCTCAGTGTCAACAATCAATTCTGCTGGAATGAGAATTATGTTTCGTCACGGCAAGTGTACGATCATGAAGCACTTGAAACTCATTGCTTAAGGCCAACGCGTGAATGGCCTGTACGCTTCGAGGACCAGTTGTGTGCCAACTGCAGAGGGTTAATCATGAGCTCTTGTTTCCGCCGACTTAAGTGTCTGGCACGCTCGTGTGGCTCACGTACACAGCGATGGCATCATCAATATGGTGAAGAACGGCGTCGTCAAAGGCATCGTCGTGACAGGCAAAAAGTTGATCGACACTTGTGAGACTTATTCGGTTGGTGAACGCTCGCGATCTTTTATCCCCAGAGAGCAAGGGAGGCGTCCTATCGGCGTACATGATGTTGTATACTCGGACGTACATGGTCCGATTCAGATCGAGTCGCTTGGTGGCTCACGATACTTCGCGACGTTAATTGATGATTACTCACGATACTGCACGTCGGACTCGGTCAAAGCAAAGTGAAATGTATTCGGGCGCGTTTTGAAATGGGTCGCAACGGCTGAACGGCATACTGGTCGAAAATTGAAAACCTTGCGGTCGGATAATGGCGGGGAGTGTACGTCGGGCGAGTTCAAACAGTTCATGTCCGCCCGCGGTATTTGACATACTCCCACTGTGCCGTACAACACGCATCAGAATTGCATTGCAGAACGCCTGAACCGTACCTTAGACGAGCTCATACGGTCCATGCCTCATCACGCCCGTGTATCTAAGAACTTCTCGACAGAGGCGTTGGCAGTTGCTGTCCACGTTCGCAACCGTGCTACTACCAGAGGACTTGAGGCAGATGTCACTTCTCATGAAATCTGGACTGACGAGAAGCCCGATATTATTCATTTACGGGTATTCGCCTGCAAGTGCTGGTACAGGACGCAAGACCATAGTCGATACAAGCTTGACAATCGAGCACGTGCTTCCATGATGATCGGATATGCATCAGTATCACAAGGTTACAAATTGTGGGACATCGCGGAGGGAAAGTTAGTTGTGAGCCGAGACGTGCGGTTTAACGAATCTCGCTTAACTATCGATGCGGATGACCGTCCCGATTCTCCCCCTCACACTGATGGAGCATAGCAGAGCATCGATGTCGATGACCACAGTGGTGTGACTCACGACCAAACTGTCGAAATTTGTGACCACACGAACGAGTCCCAAATGGTTAAACCTGTCCACGGCGAAGACTTTCCAGGCAACCCAAATGGCGAGCATGGCGAGCATGACGGCAATACCAACAGTGTTGTGTCCACTGATCATGCACCGGTTGTACCATCAGATGTTCGTCGCTCTACCCACACCAGGTCGGCTCCTGGCTCATGGTGGAAGCCCTCGGATTCCCTGGCGCTGTTGTCTGTGTCAGGATCTCCTGATCCTCGCACTTAAAAGCAGGCCACCAGTTGCGAGAAAGCTCCGGAATGGACGCAAGCCATGCAGGTTGATTTTGACTCCTTGCTTTAGCGCAAAACATGGCAACTAGTGCCACGCCCAGCCAATCACAATGTCGTGACATGTCGCTGGGTGTATCACACTAAGGACCAGCCTCAAGAGGACGGGTCGGTCAGCTTATGTCACAAAGCTCGGTTAGTAGCTCGTGGATTCTCGCAGGTTGGAGGAATCGACTACTTGGAGACGTATGCTCCGGTAGTACGCATGACGTCCATTCGGGTTCTACTGGCTGTAGCCACATCTCTGAATCTACTGCTCCACCAAATGGATGTTGTGATTGCATTCGTCAACGGTACGCTGGATGAAGAGGTATACATGGAGTAGGCTCATGGCTTCAAAGTTACTGACAAACAGGAGCACGTGTACCGACTGAACAGGTCTATTTACGGTTTAAAACAGGCCTGTCGTCGTGGGCACATGTGTATGGACACTTTCCTTACGAAGCAACTTGGAATGTCTCGGAATCCTGCCGACGAGTTTCTATACACCTCACAGACAAATAGCACGATACTGATTATCGCACTGTACGTAGATGACCTGTTGATGGCGTGCAACCGTCAACAGAAACTTGATGACGTGAAGGTTGCCCTGAGCCAGAGGTTCAGAATGAAGGATCTCAGAGAGGCTCGCACATGTCTCGGATTCGAGATTAGTATGGATTTCACGAGTGGAAGTATCACTCTGAGTCAAGCCAAGTATGCCACTGCAGTATTAGAACACTTTGGAATGACCAGCGCCAACGGTGCGGCCACTCCTATGGAAACCGGTTTGCACTTGAATGAGACCGATGTCAGCCAGGACAAGAAGAGTCCACCTGCGCCTCACGAACCTTATCGGGAAGCCATTGGCAGTTTGATGTACTTAATGATTGGTACACGCCCTAACCTTGCGTTTGCTGTGTGCAGGTTGGCTTGGTGCGTTCAAAACCCAACTGAACTGCACTGGCAGGCACCCAAGCGCGTTCTACGCTATGTTGTGTCAACTATGGAAACTGAGTTGCGTTTTCACTCCGATGGCCAGCTCGAGCCAGTCGTGTATGCGGAGGCAGATTGGGCAGGTGAAAAGAGAACTCGGAAATCCACTAGTGGATATGTGGTCATAATGGGCGGTGAAGCGGTTAGATGGGCGTCACACAAACAGGAAATTGTGGCCACGTCGTCAACGGAGGCTGCGTTTGTTAGTTTATGCAACGGGACGAAAGAGGCTATTTGGTTACGGCGACTAGTGACCAGTCTTCCACTCGGAACCCCACTTGGTCGGGTCCCACTGCTTATCCGTGCGGAGAACTAGGGAGCAATGGACCTGGCAAAGAATGGCGGTGTTAACCGTCGTACCAAACACATCGGTATTCGTTATCACTTTACGCGACAAGTGATATCGAAGAAGAAGATCACGTTGGTGTATTTTTCTACTACGGGGATGGCTGCAGGTGTTCTGACTAAGGCGGTGGGACATGTCAAGTTAGGAACCCTGATTGGGAAATTTGGACTCGGGCGTTAGAATCCAGTGACAGACGGGGAGTGTTTGAGGCATGAATCTACAGTGCTGTCACTGTCTCCAAGAGGGCTTCACATCCCGAGTAACGAGGTGTTTGACACATGAACGTATCACACAGACCGTTGTGTTGATAGTTCAAACCGTCAAGCAATGTGAGTATCACATGTTGCTTTGGGTTCATTTCAGCATTAAACCTGTATTCGAGTTTGAATATATACTGTCGGCCAAGGATGTGATAGTAATAGCGAGAATTTCATAGCAGATCAGTATTACACTTTACGTGCTGAGTGGACAGTGTGTGCGCATGAGTAGCACGCCACACACTGCGACTGGTGTTGTAGTGATGGCGACGTGCAACTGGGCACTATATAAGCCGCTGATAGGCTGTGACTCAAAGTAAAAACCAGGCAGACTTCGAATCACTTTCCTTTTACTTCCTCGTTCAGCATTCCGCTTCCTTCTTCTTTTCTCTCTTTCACTCTAACATAACCTGTTCTCGTCATATACTGCCACTGCGAGGGCTTCTGCTGAGATGTGCTTCGCCGCTTGAGCATGGTGAAGCATCGAACCGATCAGCTCCTCCAAAGCACGGTAAAGACGCTCTGCAATGCCGTTTTGGTGCGGGTTGTACGGCACAGTAAGACTATGGAGAATGCCAGGTCCGGATAAGAACTGCTTGAAGTCGTCCAAAGTATACTCTCCACCGTTGTTAGATCGCAAGGTTTTCACTTTTCGACTAGTATGACGTTCGGCCATAGCGACCTATGTCTAAACACAATTGAGCGCGTCCGACTTTGCTTTCATTTCATACACTGTGCAGTAGCTCGACTTTTCATCGACAAAGGTCACAAAGTAGCACGAGCCTCCCAGCGACTCAACCTGAATCAGACCGTGCGCACCACAGTGTACAAAGCCCACTAATCCAGCAGATCGGTTTTCGTGCCCGCCTGGAATCCGAGCTCGTCGGCTTCTACCTTACACGCATGATGACCTAGTGCCAACGGATTACTTTCCTGTCGCAACCATTCCTTTTTCGACATGTTTGTTGGCCAGGTTCGTGATACCGTCTCAAAGTACGTGAGCTAAGCGGGCATGCCACAGGCTGAGGTCGGCAGAGACGAGGGCAAACGGTTCGTCATTTCCAGATTTAGCTTGACTGGTCTTCAGAGCATGCAGACCAATCACACGGTGGCCTCACGCGATGAGTTTGGAGTGTTTTATGATACTGCACTTACCGTCCCGAAACATCACGCTCCTACCCGCTTTATCAATAGTGTATACTGAAATCAAGTTGAGCCAGAATGCCAGCACATACACTACATTATCCAGCAGACATCTGACCGATCTGAACTGCACGTGTGGCGTTATCCACACGGAACCACGCCCGCATGCTTCAACAGTAGTGCTATCGCCCAAGGACACACTGAACCACTCAACAGGCTGGAACTTGTCATACTGGTCGCGGTTGCGTGTCATGTGAGCTGTGGCACTGCAGTCGATGTACGACATTTTGCAGCTGGATGCTGACACTTTGGCGGATGGACACTTCGCCGTCAAACACAAAAAGGTATCCGGGTTGTCGTCTGGTGCACCTACATGGTCATTACAGATATTTTCCTGTTGCCTACCGGTCGACAATAGTCCGGTATAACGATTTCCGGCTGCGTCGTAGTTCTCCTTTTTAAAACATGGGGACATTGTATGTCCACTACGTTTGCAGTATGGGCAGTACGTGGCCGTCCTATGAGGACTCCTTGTGGTATTCGACATCAATGCCGAAATAGACGTTTTAGTCGTCGGGCTAGATCTGCGCTCACTCATGCGCGGTTCGTCCTAAACTAGATGGCTCTTCACCAAATCTACCGTGAGGACCTTTTCACGAGTCGTCGTGTCAACGGCGGCTGTTAGATGTTCCAATCGCTCGGGCAATTCACATAAGATACTCATAGACACATCTTCATCGTCAACCTGAACACCCATACTTTTGAGGCCTGACGATAGTTGACGTCCTCGTTTGATGTACAACAGAACTTGCTCACTCGGTGCCATCTGTGCAGAGTCGAAACTGCGTCGAGCTTCAATTATGATGAGCAGAGTACGACGTTGAAACACATCCAAGATAGCAGTCCACTTCTCTGCCGCACTCTTTACTCCACGCACATGATCAAGGTGCTCGTCACTGTTGAAATGACGATCACATGCTACGCAGAAGGTCCTGCAGGCACGATTTGGCGTTAAAATTAAAATTGTCGGAGACGATAGCGACCTTTTCAAAGCTCCCCAAGTTACTGTATTTTTCGACAATTTATGCCAAGTGGAACTTGGCCCGTATTTCTACGTAGTAAGCAACCAATACTGCAAATGTATTGGCTTATAGTGTTATAAAGGGCGGGCGATTGGATCGGGTGTGTACACGTGTCAACGTGGCGATGGTATGGGTACAGCTGTCCTATATACTGTGCTCACACCACAATAAGCATGTAAGCATGGGCCTGATAGTGTACACCATGTGCGTGTAATGTTTCGGCTGGACAGCTTTGCTTACAGTGCACGTACAGCACAGGACACCTGTCGCCTATGCGCGTACATGGACACGCCAATGCAGCATACTGTGTTCACGACGGCCGACACAAAGTGCTTCCAGCCTTACTGTTCGAAGCTGGTAGTTATGTCGCGTGAGCCAAAGTGCATCCAGCCTTACTTCGTGGTATTGATTGCGTTATCTCGTGAGTCAAAGTGCATCCAGCCTTACTTCCTGATACTGATAGTCCGGTCTTGTGAGTCGGTGTGTTTGCAGCCTTACTGCGTGACACTGCTTGTTTTCTTCTTGTGAGTCGAGGTGCATCCAGCCTTACTCCGTCAAAATGAATGCGGTGTCATGTGCCTTCCACCTGCATCCAGCCAACTATGTTGTGCGACGTCGGACAAGGTGCGTCCAGGCTGACACTGAGATTAGTAAGGCTGTGAAATGGTAGTATTTATGACGCATACACATGAACGCACAAGTGGTAAAGATTGAACCGTTGATCTAAGGGTGTAATCGGTCATTTGTACCGGTGATTGTAGTGTGTTGGTGAAGTGAGTAGATAAGTCCGAGTAGCAGTCTAAAGTTGCATATAAGGAGAGTTTCTTGAGCAACTCAGAGTAAAGATTGGCAACACAGCCAACCTTCCTTTATCGAACACGTCTCTTCCTCGTCGTTGCTATATCTTCACCCCGCTGACCTACATTTATTAGTCACACCACATCAAGGGCTTATATAGTGCCAAGTCGCACGTCGCCATCACTACAACACCAGTCGCAGTGTGTGGCATGCTACTCATCCGCACACACTATCCGGTCAGCACACAAAGTGTAACGCTGATCTGCTATTAAATTCTCACTACTATTATCACATCCTCGGACTACAGTACAAATTCAAACTCGAATACAACTG